>BSBK01006062.1:730000-1022500 GCA_027943335.1 Chamaecyparis obtusa
AATATATTTGCAAGTTGTTCTTTTTATTTTACAAACTCCAATTTCACTTTCTTTTCTTCTACTTGTTCGCTCAAGTAGTGATACTTTATAGCTATATGCTTTGTCTTTGTATGCATCACCGAATACTTATATATATTTATAGCACTTGTGTTATCACAATATATTATCACTGGGTCAATGATCTCTTCATTCATACCTTTCAAGAGTTGTTTTATCCATGCAATGTTTGAACAATTAGAAATAATAACATATTCTATTTCGACAGTGGACTGAGAAATGCATCCTTGTTTCTTGCTTATCCAAGTAACTAATCTTTCTCCCAAAAAGAATGCTCCACCAGTAGTTCTCTTTTGGTCATCAATGTTTCCAACCCAATCTGCATCTGTATAAATATTTAATTCAAAATTTCCCTGTTTCTTGTACCATAAACCATAGTTTTCTATGTTTTTCAAGTATCTCAAAATTCTTTTAACAACAGTCATATGTGATTCTTTAGGATTAGCAGAAAATCTTGCTACAATTCCAACTGCATCCTGTGATCATAGGTGTACCAAACAGTTTTTAATCTTCCATACCAAAGGTCTTCAACACTTCTTTTATGTACTTTGATTGTGTAATGAATATACCTTCAATTTATTGTAGGATTTGCAAACCAAGAAAGAATTTAATCTCTCCAAACATTGACATTTCAAATTCTTTTCTCATTTCATCAACAAATGATTTGCATAGATTATCATGTCCTCCAAATATGATGTCATCAATAGAAATTTCAGCAATAAGAATCTTATCATCAGTGTCACCTTTCAAGTATAAAGTGTTGTTGTCACTTGTTCTAACAAATCCAATACTGATAAGATATGAATGCAGTCTTTCATACCATGCTCTCAGTGCTTATTTTAGTCCATATAGTGCTTTGTGCAACTTACATACCATGTTTTCCTAATTTAGATCAACAAAACCTTCAGGTTGTTCAATGTATACCTCTTCCTCAAGTATACCATTAAAAAATGCAGATTTGACATCCATTTCATTTACTTTAAATCCTTTGTAGGTAGCATATGCAAGCAATATTCTAACTCCTTAAAGTCTAGCAACTGGTGCAAAAGTCTCACCATAATCAATACCTTCTTCTTGTGCATATCCTTTGCATACAATTCTTGCCGTATTCCTAGTGACATCACCATTTTCATTCAACTTGGTTTTGAATATCCATTTAGTTCCAATTACATTCTTATCATTCAGTCTTGGTACCAATGTCCATGTTTTCTTTTTCAGTATTTGCTCTATTTCCTCATTCATGGCTTTAATCCATTCATTATTTTCAAGTGCATCCCTAACATTTTTAGGTTCAAATTCACAAACTAAGCATGTGTTGTTTCTCAACTTATTTTGTGTCATCATGCCAGCTTGCTTATCTCCAATAATCTAATTTTATTGATGGTGTCTCCTCACAAATTTTGCAAGTACATTCTTTGTTCTTTGTTCTTCATTTGGTGTAGGATCAATATCTTCCTTGGTAACTGTTTCCTGATTCTTGGTCTCTATTGGATGATGCTCGGTATAATTATCTTGTTGCTCGATAATTCTAGGCTATTGATTGGTTAGAGTGTTAGGTTGCTCAATATATGTGAATCTACCATAATCTTCTGGTTCCCTTTGTTAGGAATAGTCCCAAGAGATAACTGAGAGGGGGGGGGGGGGGGGTGAATCAGTTATCTACAAGTTTCAATTCTTTATCCAATTAAGTATACTTAAACATAAAGCATAAGCACAATGAAAGAACACTTGAACACAACACCAATATTTTGGTTACGGGGAAACCCAAATAGGTAAAAACCCTGGTGGGAATTGACACCCACTAATAATCTGCACTAGTGTTTTATGATCCTTGTTAGAAGATCCTTAACCCTGTTAGGAGTTGTCTTTACAATGCATTAAGTACAGTGACCTAGTCAAGGTTCAGACCCTATTAGAAGTCTTTTACAATTAACCCTGTTAGGGGTGAGGATACACTATCTGAGAGCACACTGCTCAAAGGGGTGAAGGCTACAACCTTCTGAATAATAAATATACACTATATTTGGATCTTGGTGAACTGTGCTTTGACCTGCTGTCTAGATCAGTTCTAATGTATAGCACAAAGTCTTCACTTGGTCACATAGACCTTCTTCTGATGGCTCAACACTTCACACACTCTGCTTTGTTCTTTGCAATCAACTAAGAACCATGCTCTAGCAATCACAAATGATTGCCTATAAATATATTTCCTCTAAATGATATAATCAAGTCAGACTATTAGAACCACCTTGAAATCATATTAGATAAACCATAACATACTCCAATAATAATTTTGCGGCTCTACTAAGCACACAACATAACCTAGAACCTGTCCAATATCTATAATTGTAGACGCATGCTACACACTGTCAGCTCTACCAATTTAATTGAAGCTTTCTCCTCAAGCTGAATTACATTATGCACTCTTAATCAAACATTCTTAGCTCTTCTCTAATCCATAATCCAAGGGTGCATACCAAAATGATAAGCGCAACTCCTAAACCAATATAATCTCTGTCAGCTCTTTGAATAAACACATGAAACTACTATTGGTGAATAGTGACTGTATAACTTCACTTCTATTGATCATCAAACTCTACATCCATAATTGTAACATCACTTACATGTCTTCATTACATATCCAAAGGTTCAAGGCTCCATGATGATTGTACAGACAATCACTCACAGAACACTGCTTGCAACTCTATCAGGAACCCTGTTGACACAAGCTGTTACATAACTATCTATTCTAACAATTAACCTTTGCGTCCATGATATCATGTTGATAACATGTCCATGCTACATATGCTCAAAGCTTACTACATAAGTCTTCCATGCATGCTCTTACCATATGTTGTCTTCAATGACAAACATACAGTTAGCACTGGCTTGCTGGCAAATATCCAACACCCTTTTTCTTTCTTCATCATTTTTCTCAACAAAATCATCAACCTTCACATTTTCACTTTCAATAATTTTATTAGTAGCTTTATTCAAACATTTATAAGCTTTGCTTTTAGTAGAATATCCTAAGAATATTCCTTCATCACCTTTTGAATCAATTTCTCATTTCTATCATCTTTCAGAATGTAACATCTACTTCCAAATATTTTAAAATAACTTACATTCAATGTGTAACCATACCATAACTCATAGGGTGTCTTGTTTGAATATTTCTTTAGTTGTACTCAGTTCAATGTGTATACAACAGTGCTAACAACTTCTCTTCAGTATATCTGTGCAACATCTTATTCAATCATTAGTGTTCTAGCACAATCAATAATAGATCTATTCCTCCTTTCAACAATTTCATTCCGTTGTGGTGTTCTCAGTGCAAAAACCTATCTTTTAATTTCATGCTCATTACAAAAGTTAGTGAAATCATCAGAAATAAACTCACCACCTCTATCTGATCTTAAAAATTTTAACTCTTTTCCACTTTCTCTTTCCACTTTAGCTTTATACCATTTAAACACCTTAAAAGCTTCATATTTTTCTTTCAAAAACATAACCGTCATCATCCTAGAGTAGTCATCAACAAATAAGATAAAATATCTGTCACAATAATAACTCTGAGTTCTCATAGGACCACACAAGTTGGTATGAACTGACTCTAAAATAGCATTAGATGAATAGTTCTTGCTCTTGAAACTATATTTTGACATTTTTCCCATTTGAGATTGTTTACACATGACATGGTTAGGTTTAGATAAGCTCGGCAAGCCTCTAACTCTCCTTTTCTTACTGATTTTAACCATGTTGTCAAAATTCACATGACATAATCTTTTGTGCCATAACCACACATCTTCACTTCAAGCTAATAAACAAGAAGTTTCAACATTGTCAAGATAAAATAGATTACCTTTAGATTGTTCACCAATACCGACCAACTTTCTAGTTTCATCATAGATTTTTACCTTTCTATTTTCAAATGTAACTCAGTGACCTGTGCTATTCAGCTGTGCTACACTCAACATATTATAGTTAAGTCCCTTCACCCAATATGCATTCTCACATTTGATCTTATTGTTCAACAAGATAGATCCTTTTTCTTTTACTATACAAGGTGTATCATTTTCCATTTTAACAAATCCACCATTGTAATGTTCAAGGTATTAAATTTATCTTCATCACCAGTCATATGATGTGTATAGCCACTATCAATAATCCAAGTATCATTATTGATAACTTTAGAAATGAGTGTTGTTTCAACATACCTTTCTTCTTCTTCTGAATCTTCTTTCAAGGCTATGAATACCACCTCAATGTCTTCATCAATGTCTATGTCAGTGTCATTGTCATCATCTTCAACAAGGTAACATGCTTTCTCACCTTTGTCTTTGTAGTCTCGGTTGCTTCTTCTGTCATACTATCGGTTTCCTCTGTGTTCTTGGTAATCTCTTATGTTAAACTTTCTTTCACCAGATCGTTCATTATCTTTTTCATCTTCTTTCTGGTTACAACATCTAGCTACAATGTGGCCAATTTATTTACAATTAAAACATATCAAAGGTAATTTCCCTTTTTATCTTCCTTTACCTTTCTGCAGTCTTCTATCCATTAATGCTTCAAGTTCATCAAGTTCATCCTCATCATTGTCACTGTCACTCTCATTTCTTATCATGTGTTTACTGCTTGATTTACTAATTTTTAAGGATGACATAAATGCAGACTCAACATTTGGAACAATACTGTTATCAAAGTTATTCAACTCAAAAGTAGTCAGTTTACCGATTAGACTATCAAGTGTAAGATGATTATCCAGAGTTGATCTTATTTCATGGATTGCAGAGATTCTAATAGCATAAATAGGAAACAAGGTTCTAAGAATTTTACTTACAACAATGTCTTCTTCAATAATACCTTTTGCTCCTCAGATACCATTGCCAATCTCTTTAATTTAGTTTTTGTATTGTGAAATGTTTTCTCCTTTTTTCATTTTCATGTCATCAAACTTTCCTTTAAGACTCTCAGCTTTTTCCCTTAGCACATTTACATCTCCTTCGCGAACTAGCGCAAGTTTGTCCCACATTCGTTTAGCTAAAGTGCAAGTCTTGATATCTTCAAATTCAACATTTGATAAGGCATCATCAATCTCTATCATGGAGATATTATGTTCATGTCTATCTCTCATTTGATCAACAGTCAAGTGTCTAGTCAACTAGATGAATTCATTATCTAAGTAGTATATAGTAGATTCTCCAATTCTAGATAGATGCAATCTCATTCTACTTTCCATGTCGAGAAGTTGTCTTTGTTCAGCTTTGGCACCTCTCTCTTATACATCTTGTGATCTTTAGCTTAAATCTTTCAAACTTTTATTTCCAAGCACTCTTTTCTCTGATACTAATTGTTAGATAACTAAGACGAGGGGTGAATCAGTTAATTCCAGTTATCCTATAGTCCCAAATCTCCTAGATGTATATATTAAAACTTTTCAATCAAATAATAAACTTGATAAGTTATCAACTGTATCTTTCTCTTCATCTACCGATTACTAGTAAATTAAGTATTGTGTTCACCAATTTATCCAATTATGAAATGTGTAAAGAAAAATAACAATTCAACACATCATACACACATAACACATAGATTTTTAATGTGGAAACCTTGTTAAGGGAAAAAACATCTGGGACCGGTAACCAAAATAATTCACTCTTATGAAGTGAGCTCGGTTAGGAGTCAACCTTATTAAAGGTTACAAAGCATAGTGAAAGGTGTGACTTGGTTAGAAGATTTATCACTAACAGTTCTCCTTTGACCAACATTCACTATGGGGTCAATAAGAAAACAATCAACATTCATTAAATGTCATATTGAAATACAAGAGACTGTTAAGTCTCACTTAGTTAAGAGATTTATCTATAACAATGGTTAAACTGATACAGTAATGATCTGATTTAAATACAACTATAATTTGTATATTTTTAGATCTATGCTAAGATCAAAATACCTCCTCTAATTAATAATCAATTCAATCCTTCATATCCTCCAACTTTGTTCCACTTGGTGTAGGCTTATTTGATGCTCGGTAATGTCTGCAGTTCAACTTGGTTCTGTCTTCAACTAGTTTGATCAATGGTGCATGAAAATAATCCTTTTCACGCAAATTCTTCTATAGTATAAAAAATCCCAGACTCAATAATGAATCTCATGTCACTTTATATAGACATCATAAACCATTTTCTTTTCATCTGTTGAATTTGCCTCTTAATCTTCACCGTTCATTTTTCCACTTTAACCTTCCTCAACAGTTGTGTTATTAACATATTTCATTCTCCTTCATTTGATCAATCTTGAATTTTCTCAGCCATTATATCATCATAACAAACATTATCTTCGACCTCAAAATCATAAGCAATTGTCCAGCTCATCAATTCAGTCGGCTGTTATAAACTTTATTTGTTTCTTTCACTCAATCAGTACCAGAATGTGTCTGTGATTACTTGCTTGGTTAATACTCTACTCGGTATACACTGCACTAGCTTGGTGTATACATAAATCTTTATTTACCGACCACATAAACTTGTTCAGTTCTTACCTTCAATACATAATAAAATTATGTAATACAATCAAGTCAACAACATGATGTCATAGACTCATCAATAAGTTACCAAATGTATACCATAGCCATATCTTCATGTATATATCTCAATCCTTTATTCTTTAGATGTTTGTAACCATCATGAGAAGTATAGTCAAAACTAGTTGACATCAATGACAATACATTGACTGATTTAATTGTCTTACATATCACTTTAGTAGCTCGGTGATCATGAATCACTGTCTTTTACTTGTCCATTCTTTCCATCAAGATATTCAATCAGTTGTAGGTTATCAATGTATATATATATATATATATATATATATATATATATATATATATATATATATATATATATATATATATATATATATATATATATATATATATATATATATATATATATATAATAATAATAATAATAATAATAATAGATTTAACTATTGATTATAACATTTTACATGAATTTAAATATGTTACTTTGTGAATGTAAGAATAAAATTAATTTCTATATTTATTTTAAAATTAATATAAAATAATTTAATATAAATATTATAATTAATTGATAATCCTTTTTTGTGTGGACTTATTGCCATGCTAACACTTGCATATAGACATGAAAAAAATGAACGAACAATATTTTTAGTAAAACTACACTTAACTAGCTTATATCACACTACACATAATAATGTAATGTTTGTACTCATCAATATTATATGTGCAACATTATGAAGAGAATGTTCCCAAAGTGAATGAAGGGAAACAATGATTGGTTGTTGTAAAATCTTACATGCCTTGTAAAGATGACGATAACCTAATAAGGGCATAGTATCTCTACATGAAATCATCAAGGGAAGAGCTCCACAAGATAGGTAATAGAAAAATTATCACACTTCTAAAGTGTGATCTAAACAACTACAATTACAACTAAAATAAAACCCTAATTAAGCTAGTACTATCATCTAAAATTTGAAAATATTTAACTAATTAATCAAATGATTAAATATGACAAAGAGAATAATCAAAATTTATAATCCATTTTAGAATTTAAAATATATAATTTATAATTAAATTTTATGTAATTAAAAAGTCTACAATTTTGAAGAAAATATAAAATATAATTATGATGAAAAAAACCCCGTGAAAAAATAGCCATGGAAAAATAAGCCTCTCTAAGGTCTTGAAGAGTGAGCTTCTGATCACAGAAAGTCTTGTGTTCAGGAGAAAGCCAAGTAGGGATTACATCAAGGAAATCTTTCAAGGCTTGATCTGTGGCAGGAAAATTTCCTTGTGTAGTGAACACCTTCTCATAGTGTCAGACAAAATCTTGGAGGATATCAGGAAGTTCAGAAAGAACAACATGGCCATCCTTAATTCGTTTGATCCTAACCGAGGTGTGTCTAGCTCTCAGAGCCATGAAAAATTCTTTGGAAGATTTTTCATTGACACGAAGCCAATGGATGAGATGGGCTTTGATCTGAGATCCTTTGGAAATGTAGTTGTCTGCAATTTGCTTCTAGTGTCGAAGATGGGAAAGTCCAACTTGCAGACCCATATCAAACGGATTCAATGCTAAGGATTCAGTGGCTGCACAAAGATCCTTGACAGAGGCATCATAGGATCACCCGTAGTACATAGCAAGTTGCCTACCATAAATGCATAGAAACCTTGCAGTACGGGTTATGGTATCATTCCACCATTGAATCCAAATAGTTTGATGATAGGGCCAAGGCTCCAAATTCCAAACACATTGTATGTGGGCCAGGATGGCGTGGTGGTGAAGAAGAGATGTGTCAAGATAAAAATATGTTTTGGAATGATGCATCTGAGCTGTCTGTCACTCAATAGAAAAAGTAATAGGAAAGTGGTCTAACACAGTCACATCAATAAAGGGAATGATAGGTAATTCCCTATCTTCAGAAAAGGAGAACATATTGAGCTGTGATAATGGCACAATCAAGCCTCTTGAAAATCCTGTCAGAGCCAACTTTAAAATTAGAGCAAGTGTGCCACACTACATCAGGGTGGCAGAGGTTGGCATTGGGATCTCTCTCTAGCTATCCATAGAAAAGGAAAAAACCCATCCTTATCTGAAGCCACTTCAACCATATATTTTATGTTTTCACGTATCCCCTAACCTTTTTTTTGTGAATATGTACTTTTATATTAAAACTTAATAGAAAGGGAATATTCATTAAAAAAATAAAAATTCAACATTTCTAAATTGATATCTCAATTTTCCTATAATTAATTTTAAGTTAAGTTTTAAATTACAAAATTATTTTTTGAATATAATTCAATTTACTATGGTAATTTCCCTAGAATATTTAACTACTTCTCTCTCTCTCTCTCTCTCTCTCTCTCTCTCTCTGTATATATGTGTGTGTGTGTGTGTGTGTGTGTGTGTGTGTGTGTATATGTGTACACACACACACACACATATATAGTTCTTGGTAAACTTTTTAAGATGATTGGTGATGCTGGCACGACACGTCCTTCAACTCCATGTGAAATGCTTTTGACCTGGAGCTATGAACCAGTGAAGCCACAAATCGAGGACCTCATCCCCTTATTACAAATTTGAGGTCCAAACTCGTGAGCACATTGAATCAATGAAGACACAAGCCCGTGATCACAACGGCCCAACTGAGGTTTTAACCTAGGTGGGAACAACAACAACACCACCACTTAACTAACACACTAAGTGGTGAACCCTTGTTTTCTCTAACTATATTAACCAAAAAGATGGAACATATTTAAATAATTAAATAAGATGATTATCAAAATAGTACCTACCATTTTAATAACTACAACAACATTATTTTATATAATTTAAAAAGATTTCCTTTTTTCAAAAATAATAAGTGGCTAAAACTAGTCGGAGAGGACTAATTATTCCTAATTTACATTATGAAATCTATAAATTTGAAGGAAACATTAGAAATACTAATATTTACATTTAAACCCCCCCACTCTCATTTCCTCATTAATATCAAGGGGCAATTGTAAGAGAACTTAAAATAAAGTAAAATAATTTCTTTTATTTTTTATTTGAAATATTTTTTTAAATAAATTTATATTTTCTTATAATATTATTTATTTATAAAATTTATTCAATAATTTAAATATTTATTTGAATATGTATTTTGAATTTATCATTAATGTTGTGAGATGTTCTACAATGACAACACGAGATGAAGTTTAATGGCATGAGTGTGTTACCACAAGTTCTTATCTTTTATCTTAAATTGTGTGTGTGTGTGTGATTAAATTTTTTATAGGTCAAAAGCAACTAATGGGTTGCATCCATTTATATTTCAACTTATGAAAATCACATATCATAAGTAGCTACCATCCAAATCTTTATGAAAAGTTTAACCTTTAGACTTCCCTATCACCTCGACTATAATATCAACCAACAATTTTAGATATAAATAACAAAAAGCCCCATAATATTTGGGACCTTGTATAATACAAAAATATCCCAAATACCCTAAATAGAAGTAAACCTATATACAAAGATAGACATAACGACCTATCAACAAACATTGGGAACCGTCATATTACCAAAATTAAGTCTGCAAATTGAGAGAAACTACCCATTTATTTGACTACATTTTCTTTGCAAATTTAGCCTTCACCAAGTATGAGGAACCACATGTTGTGTGATCCTCTAGATCCTCCTTCACATAACTTGTCATATTAGCATTTATTTTCTCTTTCTTGACCTCATTGTTTGAATCCTTAGAGTCCTCATTGCTACCTATGAGCACTCTATCCACAATATATTTTTGGAACTAACTTTCCCCTTCCCTTAGCACCAAGTCAAGTAGCAACTTCAGAAACTCAATACTTATTTCAATTGAAAATTTATGGTGGGGTAGAGAGAAATGAATGACAAAAGTGAAAAGAGGTAGCCTATAAACTTCTTCACCCCTCCTACATTGCACATAATTTTTTTTGGAAAGGGAATTGATATCTCTATTTGAGCATTAATGGATTGTCATTAGTATCAAAATGAGTTCAATCGGTAAAGGTTGGAATAAGGAGACAAACAAGTCAGTCGGTAAAACATACAAAGCCTTCACATCGAGCAAATACAAGGTAGAACTTCAAGCTACTTGAATACATGTTTGATTGAGTACACTTACCGAGCGTCAGGAATTACCAAGAAACAAGCTATGATCACCGAGCATTCATACACACCAAGCATCAATAATTCACCGAAGAATGAATGTAGTGATTACTGAGTTATCCAGGAAACAACATAGTAATCAAGAAAGGCACATATCTCTATGCAAATGGTTTACCAAGATCGAGACATATTTAATATGGATGTAATCATTAACTTTTGTGATGATTCCTATGTAATGGTAGATCTAGGTTATTTTTGTACACTGTTGATCTTAGGTTTTCTAAGATCTTGTAACCCTAATTAGGTCAAATCAATTTTATATATAATTGAAAAGATGTCATTGTAATCATAGAAAAATAAGGATCACGAAGTGGTAGACGCACATAGGGACATCAGGAGATCAGACAAGGGTTTTATGGTAAAGAGTTTATTAGAGACAATATCAGTTTTATCAGAAACATACAAGGCTACTGAGTAGGATAGAAGGTTGAATTCATCACATTTAGGTGACATTTATTTGTTATTTCACAGATCTGAATCAAACAAGTGTTAGTTGTCATTTTTACAGATATTCTACTGTTATCAATTTAACCATTGTAGTAGATTGTAAATCTCTTAACAAAGTAGACTTAATCGTCTTATGTAAATCTCTTAATTGAGTGCACACTTGAATGTGTTTCTAAAATCCTTTAACAAGGTAGATATAGTCAATCTTTTGTTACTCCTAATAGGGTAAGATCATCAGAAGTGATCAACAATTTTAGCCTTAATCGACACACGTTATTTACTGTAGTAGTGAAGAATTTGTGGGTGTCATCCCCATCGTAGTTTTTACCTTCTAACAAGGGTTTTTGCGTAACCAAAATATTTGAGTCACGAGTACTTAATTTCATGAATGATTTATTTTTTTATTTACATGCACTTTACATTTCCAAGTTATATGAATGTATGTTACAAATAATGGAATTAGTCGGTTAGTTAAGAACTACTATTGCATATTGTTAAGTATTAAAAGTTTTTGAGGGTACTGATTCATCCCTCCCCTCTCAATACTTTATCTTTCCAATACCAACAGGAATACCCTAACCCAAAACCAAATTCTCCAAGACTTCAACAATCTCACCAAGAAATTAGCTCTTGAAAATTTCCTGATAGAGAGAGTTTCACATTTCCTTCCTTTCATCTACATTGAGCAAGGCGATAAAAAAATAGAAGAAATGTCAGTGTTGACAAGATGGTAGTGGTATTTTAAAGAAAACCCTCACCCAACACCATTATCACTACATGCATGACCAAATCATGGCTTGAGTGGATGATGCATTTGAGCCTTTTATTAGAGACTTTACCAAGGAAAACTATGTTGTGTTTCTTGCAAATAATATTGATAGGGTATCCATCCTAGTTATCCCATTTAGAAAGCACCTATATCATACAAAGTGACAATAGAGTACCCCAAAAAACCACCACAACATCTATTTATGGACTCTATTTACCATTACTACATTATCAAGGGTGTTGGTTCCTCAAAATAGATAAAAAGTGGGGCCTAATGCCTCAACTTAGGTACTAGTTGTCTTAACTAGTAGCTACCAAATCCTACTATCAAGACTTCATTTATTTGTTTGACCAGAGGTGTACACTTCAAATGGGGCAATACTATATGTGCACTAAGATTCCTTAAAGACATACTAATCAAACTTTTATTAAAGAAATCTTAAACTAAATATTTCAAATGAAATTCATAAGTAACTTTCTTATAACTTCCTATGGAAAAGATCAACTTAACTCATTAAAATAGAAGTTCTACAGTTAACCAAGCTAAAGTTGATGCTTTGCATTGACTGTAGGAATAGTAACAAAGATGAGTTTCTATGGCTATAAGAACACACCTCCACTGAATGAACATAAACTAACAGAAACAAAGCATTACTTAATTAACCAAATTAAACTACAAAAATAAAGCAACAAGTTTCCTTACCAGGTGGGCCCCCTTGAGTGAGTACTCCTAAATATGAACTATGAACTCACAAGATAAACATTTTCAATATTAGTACTTGATCATATTGATAACTAAAATTGTTCTTACTTAGAAAATACAACATGATACATAAACTTATTACAGTGATTGACCAACCATTTTTAATGAAAAAGGTAGGAGACAATTTTTTTTATAATAGAGTTTTTATTTTATTAATAAAGTAAATGCAATTATAATAAAAACATGAAGCACATTTTTTTTGAAGAAGCCAAACCACCCACCCTTCACTAAATTGTCAGCCAACCTATCTGCAAAGCCAAAGAAACTTCACCAGATACAAAACAATTCCAAAACCCTAACCCTTGTAAAGAAACCTGTCGGAACCACCAAAACAATCGCCATTAACAACACCCACATGCATGAAAAAAAACCCAACCCCAAACCAACATTACAAGAGATTTACAGTTACAACTAAGGATAAACTAGCTTCTCAAAAATCAACATCAAAATTGAAGGATTGCATCATAAAAAGTTGAGTTGCCTCCATTGAACATCACCATTCTTCAGCTCTCACTATCAGTCACATCACCATCCATCCCTTCATTCACACACCTCTACTTTGGTGAACATAACTATTGAGGAACCTTTGCCTCTCTTAGCCTTTCCATCTGCTTTAGTCTAGAAATGTCATCATCCAAATGATTGATCATCATCGCACACAACAATGCCATCCATCTCATTCTTTCCTCCTTGAACCTTTGATGTCTTTTTCCCATCTCAAATAATCCACACAAAGGGAGTATTTTTTAATCTTAAATCATTTCCACATGTGATGGATCATCTGTCAAGTTCATTCCAAAAATCGGGACCTCATGCCCTAAGAGGGGCTCCAGATTCACTAAAAAAAATATAGACACAATTTTGTGCACCACTCTTATCACCACCTCAATTGGCAAGTCAAGTTGCAAACCCCACACCATTATCATTAAGTACACATCAGAATTGGTTTTGTTTCTATTCTTCACCAAATTGAAAGTTTCTCCTAGTAACATGAACACATGCTCTGATGATTTCGGGTCTTCATAATTAAACATACCATTAAGGCATCATTTCATGACCAGCCCAAAGAAAAGTTCATGTTGATCCAACAATTGAAGAGTAAAGGATGTTTCCATATGTAATAGTTTCACCTCAAAAAACCCCAATTACTCTACAAGTGGAAGGAACAAAGAATGTTGTAATGATGATCATTTTGGGTTTTGTGACAATTAAATTGCATTCATCACCACATCTATCCTATCACTTTGATGAAAACTCCACATTTAATGCACTTCAGATGTACACCGCCGCCACCCTACCCACCACCTTCCATGATAAAATAAGCATTTCTTCACAATTTTAGTTTCTATTAAAGCCTTCTAAATTAATGCTTCGTAAGTCCTCAAATTTAAATTCCTCCTTAGAAAGTGATAGGGCCCAATTTGATAGTGTGTTTGCCTCATTGTTACCCTCCCAAATTTGATATAAGTTATTTTAAAGTCACCTATCCTTGATAAATCCACATAAATTAAATCTACATAATTTTGTAGATGCCAAGCTTGAATTGAGCCTTTAATTATCACATTCACAATTATTTGTGAATCTCATTCTAAGTGTAGATTCATGGCCCCTAACCTCCTTGCCAATTTAACTACTAGTAAATCCGCTTCAACCTCTTTCACATTATTTGTACCATCTACAAGCCTTTTACCACCATAAGAAATAGTGTTTCCATCCCAATCCATTTTGATTACTCCCACCTCAGATGGTCTAGGGTTACCTTTTGATGTGCCATAAAAGTTTTCTTTCCACCATCCAACTGTAGGTTTAGTCCACACCACTTCATCAACTAACTCAGATGATGGATAAACTCATCTAGACCCATTCACGCACAAAAATATGGGAGACTTAATAGAAAGGAAAAGACTAACTAACTAGCACCTAAATCCCTTGGATTTAGGGAGAGTGCACTTATTGGAAACTAGAAACTTGGAATAACAAGAGTGGGATGAAGTCCACTCTATTCAACTATTAATTTAACTCAATATTTTTCTAGATCTACTTTGTGATATGACATGACAATTAGTTAGGAAGGTAGATTTTCACATAACTGTCTTGAAGAAGTCTTCATCAGAAATAAACAAGTGGATTGAAATTAATAACCTTGTTGACCGATTCCTTATTTACCTTTTTTCAACTGCTTCAAAGGGTCTATTGAAATGTATCATTCTTTGAATTAATATCTACACCCAAGAAATTAGTACCACACATACTTTTTCATGCATTAATAATCAAACACAACAATCAACACATCATTTTATAAACACACACACACACACACAGAGCACTTATAAAGATAAAAATCTATCACATAGGTCATTATGATAGCATGATTAATTATCATCAGTTCATAATAAAAGTCTTAGCAAAATACCGCAAAATCATATAGTTTGAAGGTTTATGAAGTGAAACAAAGTCTAAAGAAGCATAAAAAATCTAATAAAATAAGCATAAATAGGGCTCATCATTCCCCCCAAATTAAGTCCCTAATGTTCCTCTAGAAGGTTCATTCTGGTTCTTCATCCAAGTTGTCATTCTGAGATTACTTACTTTGGTATGCCCCATGGTCTTGACAATTAGGTTCCAAAATAATCCTTGATCCTTTTTAAATTTCTCCTATCAAGAATTTTCTTTATTGACATCATAATAGGTTTTCTTCCCAATATGGAATTGGTCACCAAAGTAGAGGTGGTTGAAATGTTAAAGGAATCCAATTCTCCCTTTGGCTACAATGCAACTGCATGTATGTGGCTACTCTACAAATCATTGCATGGAAATTCTAAAGTGAATGCGTCTCTATCTTCTTTAGTTTATCTGGTAATGCATTTCATCTCCGAGCCAAGTTCTAAAACACTATCTTAATTTGAGGTTCCATGTCTTCAATTTCTATATAAATTTGTTCCCTTAATGTCATCATCTTATCTAGCTTATTAGGGTAGTAAATCAACTTATTCCATTCATAGAATATTCTATCAGGGTCTTCAACCTTGCTCCTAAGAGGAAATGGATCAATTTATTCAAATTCTTCATATTCCTTACACTTCTCCCCTCTAGTGTTGTTATTATTCCCATATGAGATAAATTACCTCAACTGAATGTCTCCAATAGACAAAAAAGGGTTCCATTTATAATCAAATAAAATAGCATAACTATGAAAGTATAGCTCACATAGAAAATTATTGTGTTAGGATGTAGCAGTATGATAGGCAATATAAAGTCATTAGGTGCAAGTAGGGATGAAGGGAGACTTGAGAGTATTCTTGAATTTTTTTATGAAATTTACAACTCCTTTAGTTATAGTGCATATACTCATGGAGGTGGTCTACATTCCATAATTTTAGGTACAAGAGTACCTACATTCTCTATTTCCTACTTTAAATTCATAATTTCCCCATCCTTCCTCCCGAGTTCTTCTTGTAATATATTATTTTACTTCTGCCATTCTTGTTACCTTTATATCATTAATTCTCATAGATTTAATGTAGCATAATCCCATGATGAAAATATTATAAATGTAGGCTTCTTAACTGGATGAGCTTGTTGTTGTTTATCCCTACTTATTTCTTCTATGAATAGTACTTCTTCTACAACTCTTGCAATATTTTCCAAGCCACTGGTATTTTGTCCTTCTCTTGAGACTTACTCTTCAACCTGTCTTGTTTTTTCTTTCTCGGCCTCACCATCCATTTCTTGATTGGATGGAAAAGTACTAGAGTGAATAGATGGTTCCTCAGTGTTTCCTATTTGAGTATCCTAAGCACGATCACTTTCTCCTGCTTCAACAGATGTAGGAGTTTGAAATATTATAGGAGGTCTACTAGACTGTTTAGCTCGTTATTCTCCTATAGTATCAAATACAATTTTCTTAGATTTAGGTTAGATAGGAGTATGAGATGTTGGCTGGAAAATCATAATGAGGTCATCGATACTGATTTTGGAAGTTATGGTTGTCATTGCTGGCAAACCATCACATCGGTGAAAGTATTGATGCCAAGTATAAGAAGTTACACTAATTGATAAACATAGATATCCAATAGGTAAAAAAAGTAAATAATCGATACAGGGAAAGGCAACCGGTGAACTACACTATCGCTAAGGGAAAGATAGGTAAAAGGAATAGGTAAAGCCTTATTGGAAAATATGACAAGTCAATAGGTGAAGCCAAGAAGTAAGGAGGAAAAGGGTTTGTTATCGGTATACTGGAATATGATCAGTAAATAGGAAAGGCTATCGATGGATAGGTAAATAGGTAAATGGGTGAACTATTAACCGATCAGTAAGATAAATAGGTAAAGGACAGAGGACAATATATAGTTTTACTTAATTGATCAAATCGGTCATGTTGGCAGTAGATTCACTGAACCTAGACAAAAGGTAAAATGTTGTTCAAATTTCAAGGAGATGATTGAAGAAATTTATTCGAACTTGTGCATATATTTGATTATGATTTGAAGGTATATTTAATGAATAGGAATAAAGGAATATTGGACATTGGAAATAACAGCATGGATGTCTATCTAGCCAATGCGATGAGAGATTTATGTTTTCACAAAATGTATTGAGATTGTAGCAACACATTTGGATGGATTGGAAACCCGAAAATAGTTTTACATCTAGTAGTGGAAATTGTATAAGAAGACAAAGTTGGTAATGAAACTAGTTGTTGAAGGAGTTGGAGAAAATTTGAAGTGTTGAGAAGGAAAAGGTGAAGTTGTTGATGATAAGTTGAAGGTGCGATTACAGAGTAGTATATAGAGATGCTACAGAAGAAAGGATAGATCAAGGATAGAGTATAAAGGATCTGATCAACATAACAGAGTGCAAAATAATAGGTCATTTAGTCTTGTTTTATTCCTAATAGCTTCAACAAGTTTTAAAATCCTCTAACAAGGTAGTCTTGACATGACTTTATTGTAAATCCCTTAACAGGGTGAACACTATAATAGTGGGATAAAATCCTTTAATAGGGTAGTTTGTAATAGGACTCCTAGATACATCTATCAATGTATCAGTCACTCCTAATAGAGTGAGTCTCCTAGAAAGTGACATTTGTAGATCTTAATAGGAAAAACGTGTCTACTGTAGTGATGAGTTGTGGGACCGCAATTTTTCCCTCTAACCAAGGGTTTCTATGATACCAAATAGAGGTGTTATGTGTGTGCATGTGATTTAATTGGATCTATTACATTTTTATTTTATCCTTTCATTTATATGTTTGATGTTATGGAAGTTTATTTTATTGTTGTTTAAAGGAATCAGAAAGAGTTTAAATTTTTTTATAAGTACCGATTCACCCCCCCTCTTAGTACCTATTGTTTCCAACAATTGGTATCAGAGCTTAGGCTCTCTAGAAGAAAAGTTTGATAGCTTGGGGATTAGATCCAAGGGGATGGAAATCTATAGATATGAAAGACAGCTGGTTGTAGCTAATGAGATGATTGAAGAATTGAAACATAAGCTAAAGGATTCATTGGAAAAAAGGAAAGAATTATGTGAACAACTGATAGATAGTCTGGACAGTATTGATGAACTATTTGAATGTAGTGCTAACACTTAGGAGGCTCAAGAAACAATATCAGATTGATGGAAAATAATAATATCCTAATTGATGAGGTAACCAAGATGAAAAGAGAAAAAGAAAGTCAAGCCATAAGGATGGCTGAAATACTTGAAAGAATGAGGAGCAGTTGAAAGTGAAACATGAACTCTTGAATTGGGGAAGAGTAATGTTGAACAAACTACCAAAGACAAAAATGCAATAATACAAAGGTTGACACATGAAAATCAAACATTAAATGGACAAATAAGTGACATCAATGATGAGAATATACAAATGAGTGCTGAAAATGAGAGATTAATACAAGAAAATGAACAACTAAAAAAGGAATTGAAGACTGAAAGAGATGCAAATGAAAAAATCAAGAGCTATGGACAAAGCATGCAAAAAATTGATGAAAAATTGAGGAATCAAAGGAAACATAAGGATACTTCTGGCCTAGGATACATTAGTGACAACAAATTTGAAAAAGGAGAATCATCCAAGACTGTTGACATGCAACAATCACATATTTCAAAGGGAAACACTAGTCCATAAGGTAAGAAACCTGCTAAACCCACTTTCTACAATTGTGGAAAGGTTGGACATATAACTAGTGTATGTAGAAGCAAATCAATAAATATTCCAAGAACAACTTATTTGATGGATATTGTTACAATTGCAGTAAGTATGTACATCAAGCTTATGAGTGTAGATCAAGACTTAATAGTAAATCATCTGAAGGGAATTTTAATGGCTTCTATTACACATGCAACAAGTTTGGACACAAGGAAGAACATTGCAGATCAAAGGTATCATCACCTAGACTGCCTAACAAACTGATGAATGCTCTAAGAAGAGAAGGAAACACAAATGTTACATGTTCTATTTGTGGGAACTATGGACATATGGCTGTGCATTATCAATTAAGGAATCCTAGAAGTAATGCTAGACCCTGGAGGACAACAGGTATGACATGTTTTCATTGTCACAAGATTGGACATCTAGCAAGAGACTCTTAGCACAAGAACCAATCACCAAAAAAGGAAGAAACAAAAGGTAAAAATATTGTTAATGTTCAAGAAGTGATGTAGAGGCCCTAGGTGGAATTTCAATTAGAAATTACAAGAGGGACTTTTATAGTGTTCTCACAACACAAAACTAGCATTTTCATGAGGATCATTCTCCTTTATCTAATCAACTCCATACCCTATCAGAGTGCACACCAACTCCTTGTGCCACCATAGGCTCTAAATATTTTTAGATGCTCCAATATCCCTCAATAAAACCAATGGATTCAACCAAGCAATCTTATCTTCCAACTATCCCTTATCGGGTGCTCACTAGGCCTAAATCCCTAGTAGCCCTTCCAAAATGGTTTTTCAAAGATTTCAAAAAATTTCCCCAAAACACTCAGAAAAATAAAGGTATATCTAAATACCCTTTTCAAATTTACTCAAGATAATTCAAAGGAATATATCACTCCTTTGGACCATATGCCCAAACAATGACTGTTGCTATGCAATTAGCCCTCCATTAGCCCTCCTATTACAAAGAAAGTACCATCTACACACATCCAAAAACCTTCCAATATTCAAAAGAGTTTTAACACAATCAAAATAAATGGATTTTCATATTTTAAAGAGGTGCCACCTTGTTCTTCTACCCAAACCACAAAACCCTCCTTCCTAGGTGCACAAGCCTAGGGCTTTGTCAACCAAACCTATCCAATCACTTCTATACCCTTCCAGTGGATATAAAATCATATAAGAATAATATCAAGACACTTTATGCAATAAAAAGTGGCCCCCATATGGGTGAAATGCTCAGACCTTGACTAGTCCAACCACCATAACCCTTCAATCAACAATATCACTCAAACAATGAGCTCCATCTTTAACCCCTATTCATCCTTGCATATAAATATTTAATGGACCATATAATATAGGGTTTATACTCTCCCCATAGTTACATTAACCAAAGTAAGTGGGGGAGTCTATACATTCATTGAAACTTGAAAAGAAATTGCTGATTGCACTCCAAAAATCTATCTAGGAACAGTCATAAATCTGATTGCTTCCCTTGCTTCAAAAATTATCAAAATGACACAAAAATTGCATGGAAATTAAATTAATCTATTCCATCTTAAATAAATACATATCCAATCCCATTTGTATTAAAGAAAAGAGTTTTAACAACCCACAAAGAGGAATGTTCCCTCACAGCGACAACTTGGTAGTTTGCAAAGAATTAATTTTTATTGAATGAGAACTTCATTACAAAATGTATCTTTGACACAAAAATCACTACCAAACTCCCTATATCTCCTCTCTCTACTCTTCCTCATGCTCACCAATGCAAATAAACTATTTCCCAAATTGGTTGCAACTTCCCAAACCAGTTACAGTTAGATATTTGACTGTTAGACATTAGTTTATGTTTAATATTGTTGTCTAGTTGACAACATGGTTGTCAACTCAAAAAATATTATTCATTATGCATTTATATCAACCTTCAAAGGCTTCTAGGATTCTATCCCAAATCTAAATCCTTAAACACTTACTAAACCATTACACTAGCCTTCAAAGGCCTATTTTGCCAATTTAGACAAATTACATCATTTGGACACTTTTAGTGCATTGCATCCTTTTTAATGGATTTATTGACCATATTAAATTCATTAGGACCTTTATAGGTCATTAAACCATTTCATGTACCCTAGGATCCACAAATGACCCAAGGTACACTTCAATCCCAAAATGCCATCAAGGCTTACAATGTTTGATCTTAATACAAAATGATAAAAAACATATTCAAAACACAATTTAAATGACCATTAAAGTCTTATTACATTTCCAATGACCTCTCAAGGTCATGTTTTTCATCAACTCCCCCTATGATCTATTAGTGACCCTAGTTTCCTCTAGGCCTTTTTTCCTTGGCCCTGGTGCTCCTGTACCATACTCCATAGCTTTAAAACTTTTCCAAGTCCTCTTGGAAACCTACAAGAAAACAAATGTGAGTAAAAAATTAGGCCTTCATCTTGACCTTTGGAAAGTATAGATCTTCATGGAACCATGTTGATCCATGAAACTTCATCTTGCATTTAGGCTTGATCTCCTTCACCAATGTAAACATGGCTTGAACATGTTGTTGCTCCTCACTCACCATCATATCAATTAGTATCTCTGACTCATCATGCACTATCTCCATGCTAGGAGAATTTTTTTCCATATTTTGAGCCTACTCATGGCCCATCTCTGCAAATATAGTGTCTTCATTGAAGGCTTCTACTTGATGTGCCTCCAAAACTCCTCCATAACTCTGAAATTCCTTTAATATTGCAAAAAAATCATTCCACAAATCAATCTCATCCTCAAGACCTTCCAGGCCTTCCTCTATATTGTCTCCTCCAGCATTCACCAAGAAGTCTTTATAAGTCTTTACACCTCTCATCATAGGTGCATCTTTTACTCTAAGAGTAACCTTCCTCGCACCCTCTTCCACTTCTCCCTTCTTCCTTGCTCCAACTAGTTTCTAAATAGGCCATCTTATATTCTTCTTCAACTTCAAGTGCCAACTCTTGGCTCTTCTCCTTTCCCTCTCCATTCTTTCTTCTCTTTCTTCATCTTCCTTTCTTCTCTACTCTTGAATTATCTTCCACTTTGCTTCACTCTCTTCAAAATTTTTCCTCAAGCTTCTCAATTCCTCTCATCTCCTTGTTTCTTCTTCTCTCCTCTTTCTTTATACTTACTCTCTTCTTTTCTTATTTTATTCACCTCTTTCTCTTCCTTCAACCAAGTATTCCTTTAGTAACTTGGATAACTCTCTCTCACTTTTGGTCAATGCCATCTTCTGACACCAATCTAGGATTCTTTGATGGGTGGTTTTTCCAAGATAGACTGATGGCTTAAATGTGGGTCACAGACGTGAACAACAACTAGAGTCCTCAGGATGATGCCTGACTTCCATTTTCTCAAAGCCTAGTGGGGTCCTAAAAAATCAAAATTATACACATATGAACAACACCAATCAATGACATAACACCAATCCTCGCCCTCTTGGAGGACATAATGTATCATCAAGAGGAGGAACACATCAAGCCCACATGATCACTATGAATAATCCTCCTGAACTAGTCCAAAAAATCATCAAGCTCAAAGGTATGATGATGGCTATGCAAAAATGCAGGAAGAAGGAATTCTCTTTTGCCAAGATATGTCCTTATCCCTTTGAAAAATCAATCACTCTTCAACCTTTCCCCGCCAATTTTAAAATTCCAAAATTTGATAAATACAAAGGAGACTCATGCCCTGCACAACATGTCAAATTATTTTATGTAGGGGCTCAAGAGCTCTCCCACAATGATCATTTTCTCCTAAGACTCTTTACTAGAAGTCATGGCGAGCCATCCTTGGAGTGGCTATTGAGTCTCCCTCCTAGTTCCATCTCTACCTTCCATGATCTCATTGAAAAATTTGTTACACAATACTCTTATAACATTGAACATCAAGAATCACTCAGTGACTTGTGTAACATGAAACAAATAAATGGAAAAACCTTTTCCAACTTTCTCCAAAGATGGCGACATCTCGCCAATCGCATGCCTTGTAAAATTCCAGATTCACATCTAGTCAACATCTTTACTGAGAATCTAGTTACATAAATATCATTTCAGATGAAGATGGCTGCCCCATATTCCTTCGAGGCACTCATTAAAAAGGGGAAGTCTATCAAAGATGGACTTTTGATGAAAGGAGTAATTAAGCATTATACTCCTAATTCTTCTAACAACGCTAATGATAAACCCAAGTTCTGGTTTAATAAAAAAGGTGTTGTTAATGATGGAGTGACATATGATAAACACGTCCAAAATGTTCAAGCATCCAATAACAATAACCAAGGAAATTGCAACAACAATGACCAGAACAATTGTAATCAGAATAATTGAATAACTAGAATTTGAATCAAGGATCTAGTTATTGTGGTTCTCTATTTTCACATTATAATGGAAATAAAAATAACAACAATTGACAACAACAACGACAACAATTTACACTGCTGGTGGACTCTATTGATGTTATCTTATGATGTCTAGTTGATCAAGGGATGATGGTTTACCCCAACACCAGGCCTTTTAATGAAAATCAACCGAAACCCAACTGCTATAAGGATAATGAATACTGCGATTATCATCGCATTAAAGGGCATGAGATAAAAAATGCATGAAATTTTGTCATGTTGTGCAAGATTTGATTGATGATGGTAAAATCAAGGTAGAAGGACAAAATGGCTCTACCTCTAATGCCCAACTAAAAATATATTCTAAGCCTTTTCTAGAACATAATCAAAATAATGCATCCACATCCAAGGGATTTTCTTACGATTACTCTACAAATAAAATCTCAAGAGATGAATACACTCATGGAAGACTAGACAAAAATGATGTATGTGGCTTTGACTCATTATGTGGCCATATTGAACAATCTGAAACTCATGTAAATACATTGACTTTAAAGAGTGCGGATTGCAATGTCACCACCTGCCGCCCTCATGTGACTGTACAACCTGCTACAAATCCACCTGTTGTAGATCCACTCATTGCTCCATCTACCTTGACATGGCCTACATCATGTTATGACCTACTTTCCCAACTAAAGAAGAAACTTGCAAATATATCATTACTAGAGCTTCTACACACATCTCCCATTCACAAAGAGGTCCTTGAGAATTCCCTAATTGAGTCTCGCATCTCGGAGAATATCAATGCTTCTCAATTCCAAGCGATGATCGGTAATTTGGCTACAACAACACCTGGTATTCACTAAAAAAGATTTCCAAGGTCACGATCCTCATCATAATAAACCCTTGCACATCCAAGTCACCATTCATAACACCTAGATTAAAACAGTCCTTATAAACCTTAGATCTGGTCTAAATCTGTGTACATTAAGCATGATCTGCAATATTGGCCTTTTTGAGGACCTCATTGATGTAAATAAAAGAATATGATAATAGAGAAAGGGCGAGTAAAGGTCTCATTTTACTCCCCTTACAAGTGAGCCCATCCCTTATTGAAACTATTTGTTAAGTGCTTGATTTAGATCTACCCTACAATATCCTTTTGGGTAGTTCGTTGATACACGCTATCTCAGATTTCTCGTCCACATTTCATCAGTGTTTGAAGTTACCACACCACGGAGCTGAGATAACCATCCCAAGAGATCATGAGCCCTTTCAATATTGTAAGAGGCTAGAAGGAAAACAATCAAATTATTGCCCATTAAATGAATATGTTCATCCGGTTTCACAAGAGACTCTCATCCAACACATTTCTTCTGAAGAACGGTTGTCTAAACAAGCTAAGGGTAAAGAAAAGGTTACTTAGGAAAAGAATATTGAGCCTAAAAAGAAAGTTAGGTTCACATATCAAGGTCCACAGGAATACAAATTTGAAAATGCCATGTGCATTGGTCAATTCCCCCTCTCTAACAAGTCTTATGGAAAACCTTCACAACTATTCCCTAAGGAAAGTAAAGAAACCGTGAAGTGTAAACATACTACATTTGAGCATTGGGGATCTCTTTCAAATGAACATATGGATCATAATGTTCTTTCCTAGTTGTTTGATGATGAAGAAGATAAACCCGCAAACATTCCCAAAGGGAAGTATATAAAGGCCACACCCATTGTTGAAAGCATGGGATATCATGACACTGTCCTCAAAGCAAATGAAATTGGAAGAAAAACTCTCATTAAAGCAACTGGATACCCCCGAGGAAAAGGATTGGGTTCTATAGAAATTAAGAAAAACTTTTCCAAAGGCTATTGTTTGGTTGAATCTGATTCAGAAACTGAAGAAAATTTATTTGAAGTCCCTTTCCAGTACACTGAAGATGATCTCAATACCCATATCTTCCACATCACCCAATCCAACCTTTCCTCACTTGAACTTCCCCTTACCAACCCTGAACTAATCGATTGGGACCAACAAGATTCACCACCTTCCTTAAACATATGTGATTAGTATGAGGTAGTTCTAGCACTTTTTGGACTAAGAAAACTCCAAGAAAATGAACATCAAATTCACTACAGTGAGAAAGCCTACTTCGGTAGCCAAGTCAACTCCCTCAATCGCAAAAGTGAAGAAAAAGAAAATTAAAAAAATGAAAAAACATCCTTGGGTGAAAACCTTTTTGAGGCACCTTTGGATGGAGAAAAAGATAAAATAAAAGACGTGTCCTCTAGTGAAAACCTTTATGAGGCACTAGAGGAGGGGGAAGTTGACTTTCCTTCCATGTCATTACCATCATAAAAATATTCTATCCTCATAGAAGATACAGTTGCAGTTAATCTGGGAACTGAAGAAGATCCAAAGATCACTTACTTACATTGCAGCCTCTCTTGATGAGACAAAAAATGAGTCCATGATTACATTCCTAAAGAAAGCTCACACCAATTTTGCATGGAATTATAAAGATATGCCTAGAATTGATACTAACCTAGTTGTACACCATCTTGCTGTAGATCCAAAAATCAAACCTGTCAAGAAAAAATTATGCAAGATGCATCCCCAAGTGGCACTCCTGGTTAAAGCTGAATTGCAAAAGATGCTAGAAGTAGAATTCATCAAGCCCATAGATTATACTAAATAGGTCTCTAGTATTGTACTGGTAGGTAAACCTTCTAGAGGTATCCATATCTATACTAATTTTAGAGATCTTAACCTTGCTTTCCCTAAGGATGATTTTCCACTTCCCAACATTGATATCATAGTGAATTTGACTGTTGGACATGAAATTTTGTCCCTTATGGATGGTTTTTCTAGATACAATCATATTTGCATTTCTACAGAGGACCAACACAAAATTTCATTCACTAAACCCTGGGGTACATTCTATTACTAGGTCATGCCCTTTGGTCTAAAAAATGCAAGTGCCACCTGTGTGTGTGAAAATTGTACCTAGCTATGGATACAACACTTCAGTAAAACATTAGAGGTTAGCAAAATTGAAATCTACAAATAAATGAAACTAAGCTTACCAGGTGATTTACTGCCTTCTACTAGGTGCGAGTATGGTATTCTCAGATTAGACCAAGATCAGTGATGATGCAACACCTAAACAAAGGATTTAATGCTAAAAGATGAATGTAGAATGAATGCAGATTAATCTATTTTTTTGGATTTTGAATGCAATAAGATGAAAAACTGTATGAATCTAATCTAGAATGAAATTGAAATTATATGCAAATTATTATAACAATGATATGAATTGATATGAAAAACTATGCAAAGCTATGAAAAACTATGAATTAATCTCACAAAGTCGCATGTCGCAAAAGTTTAATTCTTCGTGTGCAATTTCGCCAGAGTAATTGTGCAAATTTGAGAGATTATTTGTGAAGAGATGAGCCTTGTTTTTATAGAAATATAGGGCTTTGAGAATGCATTGAGAAAAGCCATAAATCACTCTTGATAAACTCAGGTCGATTTTTGAGTTAACAAGAAATCAGAATTAATTAACTCACAAAATCATGCAAAAACAACTTTTTGACTCAAATCAGAAGTTTAGATCAGCTTTCAACTCAAAATAGATGTTGAGTTTCAAAAAGATAACAACTTGAATTGATTTTCTGATTTAAACTTTAACTGCTCTTTGAATATGCATAGATAATTATGAATGAATTAAATAAATAAAGTGATTTATCTTCAACTTAACTGATTTTTGAATTAAAATAATAATTTATGGGTTAATCAATTATTTAATCAAACTGATATTCAAAAACTATATTATTAAATATTGACAATTGAAATTAATTAATTAAATAAGAATTTAATCAATTAATCATAAGATCTGATTTATTGTCAAAATTAAATAATACAATTTAGGAATAAATGTAATTAAATCTAATTAAATAATTAAGTGGCAGAATTAAACTTAATTAATTAAATATTTAGAATATTCAATTAATCAAATTTTAGGATAAATAATGACATTTATCGCCAAATAATATTTAATTAAAAATAATTAGGATAAATAGGAATATTCAAGGAATATTCTCTGATGTAGAATTAAGATAATCAATTTTTGATAAACTGATGTGCAGATGTGCCTTAGGTTAGGACTTTGATGTCAATTTTGTTCGATTTGAAGATGTAGGAGGTTAATGAACCTATAGCCCATTTTTGGGGTACTACATTTTGCCCCTCTTTGAATCACTGTGTGAAGCGTAGTGGTTCAAAGATTAGTCTATTTTTAATGTTTGAAACTGATTTGAGAGATAAACCAATTTCGAGACATAAATTGATTGATAGATTTGAAGATGTTAGGTCCTGATTGACCAAAGATGATGTGAACTATAGCAACAATGAACCGGTGATTACGAAAAAGTATCAAAATCCCTGATTCTAAACCTTATGATTACAAAGAAGTGAGTGACCTGATTGTCCAAAGGAATCGAAACGGTATCACATCTAAACCCTCTAGTTACGAAGAACCAAGGAAATAACACTAATGAACCGATGGTTACGAAAAGCTGATACAGTTTACCAAATTGATTAGGATACCAGATTGATATGGATTTGGATGAATCTGATATGCCCCAAGCGATGAGGTCTTTAGATGAATCAGCAACTAGATGTGGTTGTTTTCTTGATTACTGAAGAAAGTTTTGATTGATTTACATACTTGAATGATGTGCAATACCATGCCCCCTTCGGGATTAAAATCAAAATTTGACAAGAAAAGTCAGCATTGAATGGTTTAGACATATGTTAATTGATTGTATAATTGGTTGTACACATTCAAAAATTCATTTTGCATCGTTTGGAGGTCCTGGAGACCAAGTTTGACTAGGTTTGACCATGAGTTGACCATGGGTGACCAAGTTAAAATTTTGATAGTTTGATGTAAGATAATCAGTTAAGTTGAATTCTAAATTCTTTTGATGTTTACAAGGTTGATTATGCAAGCAGTCGGTCGTCCTGGGTCCAAAAATTTTAAATCGTGATTTTGACATAGTAAATGATCTCAGATTTTGATTTCGATCCCAAAAATGGGTTCAGAACATCGAAATTAGCTAGGGGTACCTACTTGGTGATCTGTTAAGAAGACCTTCATGCAATACTCAGTCCTTATGATATGTTTAGCATAGTTTTGGAGAATTATTAAGCATCAAGCTGATTTGGAATCATGAGATAAATACAACCATGCGAAGTCCAAAATGAGATGCAGAATGAAATGTATACCTAAGACCTAGGACTTAGTCACTGATCATGTGTCGATCTTTTTCATTACTGAATATTTTATTAGGTAACCAGATAAATCAATACAACATCCACTAGTTTAGGAAACTATTAATATATGAATATTGATTTGTATGCGCAAAAATCAATACAACGCCCACTGGCTAGACAACCATGGACATATCAATATTGATTTTGTTTTCAGAATGTCGGATTAGATATAAGCACCAAGGCACAAACACTAGAATGACCTGAATATCATGTCCATTTTGATATAGCAATTTGTATAAGCATCAAAACATAGATGTCATGATGACTTGAATACGCCTTGCAGTGCAAACACATCAAGCAATCAAGAGATCATTCTAAATCCAATGTGAATTACCCGTAGTGACCCTTTATCGTTCACATCCTTAGGCAAGATCACATTTCATAGTAGGAGTAAGAAATCACTCAAAAAGACAATAGTTAGATCAAAATTCCTTGAATTATCTAGGTATCAATGGTCAAGGTACTCATGGCCATCCAATACAAGATGGAGGCTATTACAGAAGGACACCATTTCAATCCAGATTTTCCAAAATTGTTAGATTTTCACTCAAAATAGAAAACAAAGAAAAGATTATTCCGCCAATCATCACTCTCTAAATTATGTAAAGGACATCATCAAAGAGCTCAAAAGGACACAATATGCAAAAATCTCAATGCGAAACAGTAAGCATATAAGGAGATAAAAGCATGTGAAGCATAGATTGTTTTCATTTTGTTGTTGATGTTTGATTGCGTTGTTGTAGATGCAAAATACTTTCTAGAGAGGAGATTGATTGATTGACTCGGATGTAGCTTCAAAGGACCCTGACTAGATATGACACGTCCGAGATACTGAGGACTGTAGGATATGACTTTGATTTCCCCCAAGTTTGAACATAGATAGGAGACATGCTTTTGCCAATTGGTGTACAGACCAACTTTATTGAAACAAGGATATATACAGACTAAAGCAGACTGAAAGCTAGGAAAGACCAAGATTGCGCTGATAGATGGAGCATTTTGAACAAGTGGCGCCCATTTGTCAGGTTTTCACCATCTTGGTAGAGATTCTATTTTTGCTACCAAGGTGCCTGTTTCGAGGTTTTCACCAAGGCACTTTTTCTTTTTCTCATTTTTCATTTTTTCAATTTTTTTGTACTCTTGATATTTTTTGATTTTTTTGTGATACATCAAGGCGCCTATTGCTAGGTTCTCACTAGGATGTTAATTTTTTCAAGACATTTTTTAATATTGAATGCCTTAGGTGTAGAATTTCTTCAGATGCAGAACGTTGATTGGTTCTCAGAGCTATTCTCCTTCAGTCATTGAGAGTTGATAGGCTCTAGAACCAAGAGTAGCAGTGAAAACAAAGAGACCCAGCCATTTGGGTTCAAACTTCCCCTTGCATTCTCTATGTGATTGATTTTTAGGATTCTCTCTCAAGACTAGATCGCCAACCTGAAATTCTCTGTGTCTGACTTTCTTGTTGTAACCTCTAGACATTCTTTTCTGATATACTCTAAGATGATCATATGGTACTTGTCTGCGCTCATCTAGTAGTTCAAGTTCTTGCAACCTAGACACTCTGTAGTCATCATCAGTCACTAGACCATACATTTTGATTCTTAGTGATGGGATTTCAACCTCAATAGGTAGTACTGTTGCAGACCCATAAACTAAAGTGAATGGTGTAGCCCCAGTGGGCATTCTGATACTTGTTTTGTAGGCCTAGAGAGCTGGATTGATCATGAGATGCCAGTCTCTTCCTATTTTATGAACTATATGGTGCAAGATTTTAAATAGATTCTTGTTTGAAGCCTCTGCTTGTCCATTCCCTTGAGGATAGTAGATTGATGACCAATGTTGTCTAATCTTGAATTTGGCACATAAACCATCTAAGTCTCTATTCTTGAATTGGCCACCATTATCTATGACTATAGAATGTGGAATACCATACCGACATATGATGTAGTTCAAAATGAACATAGAGATTTGTTTGCCAGTTGCTTGAGTCAAAGGGATTGCTTCTACCCATTTTGTGAAATAGTTTGTAGCTATAATAATATGGGTATGTCCATTAGAAGAATGATGATGTATGGCTCCTATAAGATCAAATGCCCATTGTTGAAAAGGCCATTGTGTAGTAAAGGGAATCGGATCTCTTCGTGGTGCATGAATTAAGTTTCTATGTACTTGATAGTTCTTAGAAAATTTGATAGCCTCTTTCTCCATTTCAGGCCAATAGTACCCAGCCCTAATAATTTTTTGAGCTAGTGTTAAACCATTGGAATGTGTTCCACATATACCCTTGTGGACTTCCTCTAATGCACGTTGAGACTCTTCCCATTCTAAACATCTAAGGAGTGTACCATCTAGACCTCATTTGTACAAATCATTACCAATGATGACATACTAGGATGCATTGTGAATAAGGTAGCATTTCTCATGGCGATTGAAGGTATCAGGAATGATTTGATCTTTAAGATAGGAGTATAGGTTTTTGTATCTAGAGGAATCATGACCAACAACAGTGTAGATCATGCGGGTTTTAGGGGAATCATATGCAGGATAAGATAGTGCTTCCACCAAGAACTCGTAGCGTAGCTCATGTTCGGGCTGCTGTAATAAAGTAGATAGTGTTGCCATAGCATCAACAACTTTATTCTCCAATCTAGGAATTTTCTCAAATGTGATGGATAGGAAATATTTCTTTAAGTCATCTACCATGCATTTTTATGGAACGAGTTTCTCATCTTTTGTCTGGTATACATCATTGACTTGGTGTATTACAAGCTGCGAGTTTCCATGAATATGTAGCTATGTTATCCTCCATTCAATTGCTATCTTCATGTCATTAAGAAGGGCTTCATATTTAACAATATTATTTGTGTAGGGAAAATTTAGTTTGAATTATTTAGGTATTGAGTATCCTCGAGGTGTGATGAATAATATGCCTGCTCCAGATCCATTCTGTGTATAGGAGCCATCAAAGAATAACTTCCAGGCTCTAGAAGAAAGAGTCATGATAGAGGAATCAGTGAATTCCATTTGCATTGGTGTATCATCAAACAATGGTGTGTCAGCCAATTGATCAGAAATGACTTAGCCTTTGATAGCTTTTCTTTCAACATATTCAATGTCGAATTCACTTAATAGCATCACCCATTTAGCTAATCTACATGTGAGGGCAGCTTTGCTTAGTAGGTACTTTAGTGGATCAATCTTAGCTATCAAATGTGTGGTATGAGCTAACATGTAGTGTCTCAATTTATGTGATGCAAAGATCATAGCTAGACAAGCTTTCTCAATCATTGAATAGTTCTTCTCATATGCTACCAATGTTCTACTGATATAGCATATAGCTCTTTCCTTCTTGTCCTCACCATGTTGTGCTAGCAATGCCCCTAGTGATGTATCTGTGGCGGAGACATATAAGATCAATGGCTTCCCTTGAATAGGAGGCATCAAAATAGGAGGATTTGATAGATATTTTTTGATATGATTAAATTTATTTTCACATTCCTCATTCCATTCCAAAGTCACACCTTTATGTAATGTCTTTGTGAAAGGTTGTGATATATCTGCTAGCTGAGATATGAAACGTCTGATTGATTGCACCCTTCCTTGTAAGGTTCTCATTTGACTGATAGTTTTAGGAGGTTGCATCTCCATGATAGCTTTAACTTTAGCTAGATCTACTTCAATGCCTTTCTTTGAAACAATTTAACCTAAGATATTTCCAAAAGTGACACCAAAGGCACACTTTTTAGGGTTCAGTCTGAAACTAAACTTCTCCATTCTATCTAGTATTTTTCTCAAGTCATTCAGATGTTCAGATCTTATTGTTGATTTAGCCAAGGTGTCATCAACATAATCCTCCATAGTTTGATGCATCATGTCATGGAAAATAGATGTTATGGATCGTTGATATGTAGCACTTGCATTTTTAAGGCCAAATGGCATGACATTCCAACAAAAGGTACCCCACGCACATGTGAAAGCAGTTTTCTCTTGATCTTTTGGAGAAATTTTTATTTGGTTGTATCTAGAAAAACCATCCATTAAAGAATACATCTCAAAGCCCGCAGTCATGTCTACTATCATATCAATATTTGGTAATGGAAAATCATCCTTAGGGAATGCTTTGTTTACATCTCTAAAATCTGTGCATACTCTTATAGATTTTTCTGGTTTTGATATTGGAACAATGTTAGAGATCCATTCAACATAATAAATAAATTAGATAAATCCAACTTTCAATAATTTTTCTAATTCAGCTTTGACCAAGAGTGCAACATGTGGATGCATCTTTCTCAATTTTTGCTTCATAGGTTTGACTCCTAGAGCTATAGATAAATGGTGCATTATAAGATCAAGATCTAATCTAGGCATATCTGAATATTTCCATGCAAAATTGATCTTCTTCTCTGTTAAGAATGTAGTAAATGTTTGCTTTTCTTCTTTTGATAAGGATTGTGCTACATGGATCAACTATGGTTCTTTTTCTATTCCCAAGTTGATAGATTGAGTGGGATCAATCAGTACTAGAGATCTATCCTGTAAATGACTTGGAAGGACATCAAATATCTCATCCTTAGGCACCTCAGAGAGGTTTTCACCTTTGGATACATCTTTTATTTTTACTTTTTTAGGTTATGAGACTGCCACAAAGTGGTTTTCACCCTCATAACTCTTTTTATTTTTATTTTTATTCTTATTCTTTTGACTAAGATACTTGATGTCTGAATTCATCATACTAACGCATGGTTCACTAATGGAAGTCATCATAGGCTCAACTACATTGAGGTAGCAAGCAAGGGCATAGTAATTTGGAAAGGTATAGATACCGTGGTTTGAGTTCATGGATGTTGGATAGTCAAGAAGTTCAGGATGTTGGATAGTCAAACTGGGGAAGGATTGGGAAATGGTGTTTACATATATGGATATGTCATCATTGGTCCCAACCCGACTCTCAAGTTTGAAGGTGATATTACAACCTAAAATGTTCAATTCGTGAATAGGCTCAATGTCATTGTGGGAGTTTACTCCATCCATAGGTGGATCAGACTCGCTAAGTTTATCATTTCTCTCTATACTTACGTCGGGTGTAGGTGCATATTGGTGAATAACATTAATATGTTTTTCTATGATAAGATCATCTTCCTCTGGAATGACTCCCCATTCATAGTCATTTGATTCCTCATCTATACCTCTACGAAATCTAAGAACATGTGTAAAGTCAGGATGGATACCCTAAGAAGGGTTACCTTCAGATTCTGATTTGAATTCATACTCGTGGGAATTTGTTTCAGAATAGCTACCACCTTACTCCTTGTTTGTGTGGTTTTCTTCAAGATCAGTTGGTTCATGTGTTGCAACTCTCTTTTGTTCCATAGTAGGTTCTTGTGTTTCTACTACATTGATATTCTCCTTAGGTTTTTTGTCATCTTTAAGGAGATCTAGTATTTCTTCAGGCAAGTGCTCATAGGGAATGAGCTCATCAATGGTGTCTAAATCATCACTGTCAGATTGTTGTGTTTCTTCCTTTAATTGATTTGCTTCAGATGGATCAATCTATTCTAAGACATGTGGAGAGTTGTTTCTAAGATAAAAAGGCTTCTTTTGATATCCTAGACCTATTGTATTCTTGTTTGTTTAGCCACTGTGGTCAAGAGGTGATATAAGACCTTTTCCTTGTAGTCCCAAAGATCCTTTTTCGGTGTATCCCATTTTTGCAATCAGTTTATCCCCTGGTCCATATGACTTCTGAGGAATTTTACTTGAAGTGAAGTCACATTTCTAGACTGATTGGGATTTAGATTAATCCTTATATAACCATGCAAGCACAACTTCTTCTTCCTCAAAATCTTGTTTAGATACTTTCTCTGTGACAAAGCTTCCATTGAATATGACCTAGGACTCTTTAGTATTGGGTTTCACTTTGTCAGAAGGTTGTCCATAAGATTTTGGGGACAACAGGAGAGAGGTGAGTGATAAAACTGGTTCCATTGTGTATTCTCCCATACCCTTGTCTTTGATTTTGACCTCTTTTGCAATATCTTCCATCTTGGCTGTAGACGCAATATCTGATTTCTTAGTGGAAGATTCTCTATTATTAGGAACAAGTTTGTCAACACTTTCTTTCAATGCATTGAAAGTTGCAGATATGTCAGCTAGAATGGTTACTTCTACTCCTTCATAAGGAAATTTCACACATTGATGGTATGTGGAAGGAATAGCTCACATTTCATGTATCCAGGGTCTCCCTAGAAGAATTTTGTAAGCCAAAGGTAGGTCAAGAACTTGAAATGTGATATCTCTGATAATTGGACCTGTTCTGATAGGTAAGACAATTGTTCCTTTGGAAGATCTTTCTTGTTCATCATATGCCTTGATAGTTATCTTCTTTTTAGGATCAATGGTAGTTTTTGATAATCCCAGTTATGTGATCAAGTTGTAAGAAAAAATGTTGAGACCAATGCCTCCATCTATCAACATGCATTTGACACAATGGTTTTGGATCAAGACTTCAATGTGCAAGGGCCGGTTATGCAGATGACTCAAAGAATTATCATCTTCCTCTGAAAAGGAGATATACCATGGAGACGTCAGATGACCAACCATAGTCTAGAATTTATCTAAATCAAGGTTGTCAGGAACATTGGAACCGAGTAGAACTTTATCCAAAATAGCTCGATGAGCGGGAGATATCCGAAGCAACTCAAACATTGATATTTTGGCATTGGTATGCTGGAGTTGTTGGACAATACTGTATGATGTTGGTCTCGTGTCTTTAGAATTTGATGATTTGGAGGCCACCCTCTATTTAGAAGTAGATGAAAGATTGAAAGGCATCTTAGGGACATTTGATGAATTTGAGACTTGTCCTTTTAGATATGCATGAGCTTGTGATCGAGTAACTACATTTTCTGATTGATTATTTCTATCTTTTCTTACAATGGTGATGACATTGCAATGTTCAGATAAGAAAGGTTCAACCATGTTTATGATAGAATTGTTTCTAGAGTAAGCATAGTTGACTTTAGCACCCATGTTAGGCTAAGAAGATGAATCTCCTTGACCATGTTTCGGAAATGGTTCCGTGAATGCCGTATGATCATTATTGCTTTTATGATTGTCAATTACAATTTCTCCATTATCAATTTTGTCTTGAATGAGATGCTTCAAGCGTATGCAGTTATTGGTTTTATGACCCTTATTTCGATGGAAGTCACATAAATCGGTCTCTTTCCACCATTTGGGTTTAGGTTCAGGATCAAATTGTCAGATCTTAGGCAATGTGATGATTTTTTTGGCCAACAGAGTCTTCATGATGGACTCTAAGGATTTTCCAAGAGGAGTAAACTTGTGTTTAGGATCTGTAAACCAAGGTTTGTAGTCAGATGGCTTCTTGTTTGATTCAGTGGCTTTTTCCTCTGAGGCTTTGATGGCTTGGGTACAAAAAGTGAGATTGAAAGCGAGTGCCTTAGATGGGTTATGGACATTGTCAACAACATCATCCGTGATGATGTCTTTATTCTTGTTCCAGTTTTTTGTTCTTGTCTTTGGAACTAGATCCAAATTCATACTTCTCTTTTTGGAGTGATATGTCTCCCTTTTTCATAAGGACTTTCTCAATTTTGATTGTATTATCTACCATCTTATCGAAGGATGTGTGATCTTGTATTTGTAAAGGGTAGTTGATTTCTGGAACAAGATTGTTGATGAAAATTTCCAGCTTCTCTATTTCTGGAATGGGTCTAGCATATAGAGAAAAATTCTTCCTCCATCATTTGAGGAAAGTTAGGAATGGTTCTCCTGGGTATTGTTTCAGATTACAAATTTTGATCATGGTGACCAGATGTTTGATGTTGTAGGAGTATTGTTGATAGAATAGCTTGTTAAATCCTCAAAAGTTTTGATTGTTGGAGGCATTTTTGAGAACCAATGAATGGCTGCTCCTCCCAAAGATCAAGGGAAAAGATGCATTAGATAGGTTGGTTCATGCATGAACTCCATGGATTGAGTAAAAAATTATTTGACATGGTCTTGGGGATAAGAGTTTCCATCGTATTTGTCATATTTAGGCATTTCCACTCTCTTTGGGAATGGTGGCATGTACAAGTCTTTATCAAATGGAAAAGGACATAGAGCCTCCATGGAGAACTCTTTAGGTTCCTTCTCTTTTTTGAGTTTTTTGAGCTTGACTTGCATGGCATGCATCTGTTTCATCATAGCCGTGATAGGAGTTTCTTCCTCTTGAGTAACAATATCTTTGACATTAAAGTTTGGAGGAATTTTAGCTCCTTGTTAAGCTAACTCTAGAAAGTATGCTTCTTTCTCTTCATGCAAGAAATGTCTCATCATTTTCTTGAAGTCATCATCATTTTGCTATCGAGAAATTTTAGAAGGTGTGGGTTCTTGATCCACACCATGTTGGGATTCATGTCCTTGGGACCCTTGGTTTCCTCCTCCTTGAGACATGGTGTTTTTAGGAGAACTACTAGGGGTTGATTGATGAGGAGTTGCTTGATGACCTATGTGGATTGATGCAAGAGGAGTGATGTAACCACCTATCAATTAAAGATTTCCAAGATCGTCTTCTACAAATTTAGTTGTGTTGAAAGGTTGATGAAATGCCTCAGCAATCACAAAAGATGCGGCTGAAGAGAGTTTGGGTTTTTCTCCTAGTTTTCATTGTGATGAAGCTCTAGTTTCCACCATTGACTTGATTCAAGAAGATTGAATGATGCAACCTTGTCAAGATTGGATTGATTGAAGATTAGATTGGACGTAAATGAAGGATACTATGTCCTAGTAGTATGGGTAGAGGCCCAAAAGATGGTGGACACGAGCTTGCAACACTTAGCCATTTTGTTGAAGATTGAATTGAAGATGATTTTGACAAGGTTTTTGACACAAGATGAAACTGAGATCAAATCGATAAATCAGAGGGCTAGATTAGACTCAAGAGACCACTTCAGGTTAATAGATTGGATTTTTTTGTTTGTTCTGCTTTGTTCCTGACACAGTGAATATTTTGACAGAATCTAGAAGTAGGTTGTAAAAATTGAATCTCTAGCAATTTTGGCAAGTTTCTGGAAAATTTTCAAAATTCTCATACGACTTTCTCCAGGCTCATACAAGTCTGGGTAGGCTCTGGCATGACCATTGACAAGACTCTTACAACAGTTGACACCAGGGTTTGATTTTCTTTGGATTTTCCTAACAAAACTTGTACAACAATATACAAGCTCTTGTATGATAATCTGGGGGTTCTGATATGACTTTTGGCAAAACTCGTATGACTTTCTAACACTGTGGGATGAATTTTTGACTCCAGAAAGGGATTTTTCTTTAGATTTTGCAATTTTTTAGTTTTTAGAATCAGTTTGTTTGTAACATTTTCTCTTTCCAGGTTTGCAGATTTGTGTAACAGTTCATTTCCAAAGGACCAAGTAGATAGAAAACACACAGAACAACAAGCAAAAGGAAGCAATCAATCATCTCAAAACAATGAACAAGGGCAAAAGCAACCTTGCGCATGAACAAGCAATAGTGACTTATTGCGCTAATCCCTAGGAATACTACTTGTGTATGTTCTCAAAAGTTTTCAATAATGCACATAGTCCTAGAAAATGAAAAATTGGCCTCGCTAAGGTGTTTAGTAATGGTCTGAATTTGCAACTTTTGTGATCTCAAGAGGGTGAACTCCAATCTAGGTGCACCGAGGTTTTGACACAGTCTGAGAATTTAATCAATCAGGAGCTGCTAGGGAGATCTGACAGCCCAACAAGAGACCACACTTGTGGAGATTTCTTCCATAGAGACATTTATATAGCGGCTGTTGCTACCATGACAAAAATGGCTATTACCTCTTGAGGTTTCATCCACATGGTTGAACCAATAAAGGGAATGTCCACTATGGTTAATCTTCTCTAAAGGTGACTCACAAAAGATACCACAGGGGGATTAGATTGGATTCAAGGATCTGGGTTTCTGATACTATCCAAAAAGGAAGTAGAGCATAATCCCCTAGCCTCTTCACTTCACCAAAACAAGGCAAACAGATTAATCTGACATGCTAAGACTTAAATTATCTCACCAATATTTGTGATGTCAACAACTATGTCTATCGATCTCTCCGGAGAGAGAACGTATCGATCAAAAGCTGAGGACCAAACCTAGTAAAATCATGAAATAATCTCAGTAACCTCCTACCTACAAGGGGATCCTTCGTCAAGAAGAGCTTCACATGTAAACAAGCGAATGAAGCCCACTCTCTCAAGATCATCCACAAATAGTGTTCATAGGGCCTATTTACTATGTGTAACAGATATGCAAAAAGAAAATCTATGTTCGTTTTATAGCCCAAAAATGAACTATGTGATATGAAAGAAGGAAAAGTCACACAAGCTTGACATGTGAGATTTCATTTTATATCCCAAAATGAAGTGTTATCAAATGCAACAGAATACCTAAGTTCCTCGCAATGCGCTTAGTAGATTTTACCTTTTTTTTGTAATTTTGTTCCACTTTTTGAATCAAAATTAGCAAATATCAATCAGAAATAAAATATCTCAATTGTTAGGGTTAGCTGTTAGTCCAAATCCAAAAATCAAATTTGGAAAACTACCTAAAAATTTGAAACGACAATTGAATTCTGATGTCAAAACTCGTACGACAATATGTTACCTCCTGTACGACAATTTGGAAACTCGTACGACCGTGGGTATATGCCCACACGATAAAGTAGCTCTCAAAAGACAATGTATAAGAACGGGTACAAGTCTTGAAAATGCCAAATGTTGTATGACACTTGGGGGATTTTGGCATGACTTTCTGACAAAACTCATACAAAAAATGTACGGACATAAATTCAAGATCGTAGTTTTGGCTAGAAAATGATAGAAAATTGATATAAAATGTTAGAATAGAAATGGAAACCCATTTCAAGGCCCCATGGTGGGTGCCATAAATGGCGTGTGTGAAAATTGTACCTAGTTGTGGACACAACACTTCAATAAAACATTAGAGGTTAGCAAAATTAAAATCTACAAATAAATGAAACTAAGCTAACCAGGCGATTTATTGCCTTCTAGTAGGTGCGAGTATGGTATTCTCATATTAGACTGAGATCAGTGATGATGCAACACCTAAACAAAGGATTTAATGCTAAAAGATGAATGTAGAATGAATGTAGATTAATCTATTTTTTTGGATTTTGAATGCAATAAGATGAAAAACTGTATGAATCTAATCTAGAATGGAATTGAAATGATATGTAGATTATTCTAACAATGATATGAATTGATATGAAAAACTATGCAAAGCTATGAAAAAATATGAATTGATCTCACAAAGTCGCCTGTTGCAAAGCTTGATTCTTCATGTGCAATTTTGCCAAAGTAATTGTGCAAATTCGATAACAATATTATTAAATATTGAAAATTGACATTAATTAATTAAATAAGAATTTAATCAATTAATCATAAGATTTTTGATATATTGTCAAAATTAAATAATACAATTTAGGAATAAATGTAATTAAATCAAATTAAATAATTAAGTGGCAGAATTAAACTTAATTAATTAAATATTTAGAATTTTTAATTAATCAAATTTTAGGATAAATAATGACATTTATCGCCAAATAATATTTAATTAAAAATAATTAGGATAAATAGGAATATTCAAGGAATATTCTCTGATGCATAATTAAGATAATCAATTTTTCATAAATTGATGTGTAGATGTGCCTTAGGTTAGGACTTTGATGTCGATTTCATTTGATTTAAAGATGTAGGAGGTTAATGAACCTATAGCCCATTTTTGGGGTATTACACCACCTACTAGATAGCCATGATGACCATCTTTCATGACCTCTTTCATGTAATCATGAAATATTATGTGGATGATATCTTAGGAAAATCCAAGACACAAGAATCACACATTGTTATTCTCACCACAATCATTGACAGATTGGAGAAGTAAAAGGTTCAGTTGAATCCCAAGAAATATTTCTTTGGTGTGCAATTAGACAAATTGTTAGGCTACGTTGTCTCTCGCAGAGGAATGGAGGTGGATCCTAAGAAGGTGAAAGCCATTTAGGATATGCCACCTCCTAAAACTCTAAAACAACTATGGATCTTGCAAGGAAGAATTCAATCCATCTAAAGATTTGTGTCTCAGTTGGTAGATAAGGTGCATCCTTTCTCTCACCTACTAAGAAAGGATATCAAATTCATTTGGGACTACTTATGTCAAAAGGCTTTTGAACAACTCAAGGTCTATCTAGCTAATCCACTAGTGTTGGTCCTGCCTGTTCTAGGGAGACCTTTAATTCTTTACATCTCAGCAACTACCATAGCATTAGGTGCTCTCCTAACACAACTAGATGATAATGGAAAGGAGTGCACCATACACTATCTTAGCAGGACTTTAGTGGGTTATGAGATCAACTATATGACTATTGAGAGAGCTTTCCCGACTGTAGTCTTTTGTACACAGAAGCTATGTCATTACATGCGTAATGATAAGGTGTAGTTGATAGCAAAGATTGACCTAGTTAATTATTTGTTATCTAAAGCCGCTTTGATAGGCCATATGGAAAAATGGGTCATGATCCTTAGTGAATTTGATATCATGTATACATAACGCAAAGCCATCAAAGGAAAAGCAATAGTATATCAAATTATAGAGGCTCCTATTCCTAGAGACCATCCTATTGTTACAAACTTTCCTGATGAAACTATCATGACTGTCACTCTCAACATTCAGTGGAAGCTTTATTTTGATGAATCTTTCACCTAGAAAGGATTGGGGGTAGGAATTCTATTCGTGACACCTCAAGGGAATTTTATCCCTAAATCTTATAAATTTACCTTTGCTTTCACAAACAACATAACATAATGTGAGGGCTTGGTCACAAGGCTTTGCCAAGCTATCAGATGGAAGATCAGAAGTTTGCTTGTTTTTTGTGACTTCCAATTGGTTATGAAACAAGTCAATGATGAATTTCACACAAAGGATGATAAGTTTCTTCCTTATTGATGTATGGTCAAAGATCTCAAGCAACATTTTACAAGCATCATTTTCCAATAGATTCCTAGAGTAAATAATAAAGCATCTGATGCTATGGCTACCATTGCCTCCTTGATATCCATGCCAGAGACAAGTACACGATGCAAATTTTTTGTCAAGAATCTTATGGTCCCTACCTATGACCAGCCAGATTCTAAGATGGTTTGTGAAGTTTTTGGTCCTGAATCACCTTGGTATTAGGAAGTCCTCATCTATCTTCATGATAAAACCATTCCCCTCATTCTTACGCCTAACCAACAAAAAATCTTTATTTGTCATACTTCTCGTTACACAATCCTTGGAGACACCCTATTTTGCAAACACTTTGATGGAACTCTTCTTCGATGTCTAAATTCTGAGGAAGAATACACAACCTTGGAAGAGGTGCATCAAGGAATTCATAGAGCCCATTCTAGTGGCATCACTTTAGCAAATAAGTTGCTAGGCATGGGGTACTATTGGCCGACAATGGAGCAAGATGCGTATCATTATGTAAAGAAAGGTCTCCCCTGTCACCAGCATGACAATTTGATACATGCTCTTGCTCAATCCCTCCAACTCACCATCACACCTTGGCCTTTCTCCCATTGGGGTTTTGACCTTGTGGGCCAGATATTCCCAAACTTTGTCAGTGGTCAAAAGTATATCCTAGCCGCCACCAAATACTTTACCAAATGGGTCAAAGCAATCCCCCTCCCATATACTAACGGTAAAAAAATTTCCAAGTTTATCTTGAATTATATCATTTGTCACAATGACATCCCAAAAGATCTCCATACTAATAATGGAACATCCTTAAATAATCAAGATGTCTTGGACCTTTGCAAGAAATTTGGCATTACCCAGCATTGCTCATCCAAGTACTTCCCGTAGGGCAACAGTCAAGTTGAGGCTACAAATAAAACTATCTTAAAAATCCTCAAAAAGACTATCGATGATGTTTGCCGTGATTGGCACTGCAACTCAATCCTACTCTCTGGGCCTACCACACCTCCATCTGTACTCTCACTGGCACCACTCCATTTTCCCTTGTTTACAGTTCTAAGGTTGTCCTTCCCATTGAAATTGAGCTCCCTTCCCTCAAGATTTCTCTCAAGAACCTGATGTTTGAAGAAGAATACAAGGTTTCCCGCTTGCAAGAGATGTAACTCCTCGATGATAGATGCCTCAATGCCCTTAAAAACCTCCGCATGTATCAAAATCATTTTCTCTTACAGTTCAACAAGAAGATCAAACCTCATGAGTTTGACATTGGTGATTTGGTCCTACAAAATAACATGAAGAATCTCCATAACCAAGAAAAGAAAGGGAAGTTTGCACCCAATTGGCTAGGTCCATTTGTTATTACTACTAAATTTGGTTCTGGGGCATATCAAATTGTAACACCTAAGGGAGATCCACTCCCTGATCCTATTAATATTGTACATCAAAAGAGGTTTTATGCATAGTTCAACATTCAGTTCTTGTACAGTGTTCATTCAACAAAATATCCCTAAAAATCAGAAAAAGTCCTTAAAAAACCCCTAAAAATAAAAAAAAGTATCGAAACAATCTAAAAAATTAAAAAAGATCTGAAAAAAATTATAAAAATTAGAAAAACAAAAAATCCTATACATCAGAAAATGTTCTTGAAAAAATCATTGTTTTGGTGAAACCTTGGTAAACAGGCACCTTTAAAAAATAAAATCATCCAACAGTGAAAACTTGGCAAACAAGCACTCTGGGAAAGTATCATGGTGAAAACCTATTTCAGGCACCATGGTAGTAGATTTGGATCCATTGTCTTCCCTCCCCCCTGTACATATCCATCCTCATCATGATCCTAATTTTTGGTCATTACTTTCCACATTGCAATAAAGGTCTACGTGAAATTCCCAACAAAATGAGCTTAACCCCATCACACTGAGCTTTTCCCAGACATAGTGATCACAAAAGTGCTTCTCAAAATCAACTTCGAAATCAAATCTCTGAGTTATTGTTCATTTCACATCTATTTCTAGTGAATTTTCATCTTAGTCAATCAATATTTTCCCTATAGGATGTGTCCTTCCTCAATCAGCTCCAATCAAACTCATTAATCCTTCCTTGTTCATGGAAAGAACTATGGACTGAATGACTACTTGGTCAGGAAGTCTTCTTTGTTGATTTTATCTTTTTGTGTCAATGGATCCTACTCATGATTACCTAGATCTTTCATATCTTTTTGCATTATGAATGGTGAAATTTAATACAAGTGTCGATTGTGGTATGATCTGTTTGTTGATACTTTAAGAGCATTTTTGTTGGTTTCTCAATTGTGATTATGTGTATCTTAATGGGGGAAATGGGTTAGCATACTTACATCCCTTAATAGGCATAAGTGTTCCTAGACCTCCCCAATAAGTATATGTCATAGGTTATGTCATAATTAGGAAATCTACATCTTTGTTTCTAAAGCTATTTGAGAGTCTAGTCCACACAACATAACAATGTCATTTGTACTTTTATAATGCATGATGCATACCTCTTGTTGCAATATCAAACTAGGGTGTTCTCTCCAACATGAACACAAGTGATCCCATTAAATCATGTAGTCAGGCTCTATTGTAGCTCACTTGCATCTTAGTTAGTTTCTTTTTTGTATTTTTTCTTGAGACAAGGGTCATGTTTATACACCCTTTCCTCCCCCTTTTTCATCCAATGCAAACATCTCATCTCCCTCCTTGCCTTCATCCTTACCACCATGTCCCTAGATAGATCCCCTTGGCAAATGGGTCACTTCTCCTCACCCTCATTCTTCTGGCAGACAAAGATGCATGTCAAGATACTGAAGGCTATGCTCTCTCTCTCTCTCTCTCTCTCCTCTTTCTTAACTCTTCCTCCCTCCCTCTCCTCAAGTGGATCCACCCTAGCAGAGATGCTTGTTTGGGGATGGGTGGCTCCGCCCATAGACATGTGGCTCCACCCAAGTGGAGATGCCCCTATGGGGATGGGCAGCTCCACACCTATACAAGTAGCTCCACCCACAGACATGCGACTCCACCCAGGTGGAGACACCTGTCTGGGGATGGGAGGCTCAACCCCCATACAATAAACTCCTCCCAGGTGAAGATGCTTTTTTGGGGGATGAGTGGCTCTGCCCCTAGACAGGTGGATCCACCCATTAATGGGTGACTTTGCCCCTCTTCGATGAGCAGAGATGCCCATTTATCAATGGGTGGCTCTGTTAGCCTTGGGTGCCTCCCTTAGACAAGTGCAGATGCATGTCCATAACTTCTTGTTAGGGGATGAAATTTATATCGCGTCCCCCCTCTCACCTTTTGTTAGGATTAACAAGACAAAAATAACAATTATATGCAAATATAACCAATATGAGAAAATAATAAACCACAACGAAAGAGAACACAAGACACAAAGATTTAACGTGGTTCACTTAATCCCTAGGCTACATCGACCAACAACGAGTCCAATATTATTATTTTCCAGTGATTACATCCCGATTACAATCCACAATCCCTTATAGCTCAATACTGCCACAAGAAGATAATAAAAACATACATCATACTGAAATCCCTAACCCTAAGCTATTTTATAAATGTTGGCCCAAAAAATAGCGAGGGCGGGGGGAAAAGAGTACAATACTTCCCTAATCAATCACCACAATATAACACTTTTCTCCTACCATCTCATTCCCCCGACACAACCAAATAAAGTCAACTAATTTGTTTTTTAATGTGCACACATTAAGAAACTAAACAAATGAAGGTGGTTTTTATTTTTTTTAACACACCAGATCACTCTTGTCTGTTTTCCGTCGGTCGACCCTCTCCTTTTCTAAGTCATGCAAAGTCTTTTCCCTCCTTTTTTGCAAAAATTGGCCAAAATTTTTATTTTGACCTATTTTCCCATGGGGGCACATCCTCCTACTAACTTTTCCTCTATGCACTTTTTAGGTCCCATTTTTTCTTTGGGGCATCTATGTTTTCTTTTCTTTGACATGATGTCATTTTTGACACCGCATCAAAGAGGGGAAAAATGTAGACACCTAAATTCGTCAAACTTACATTAATTAAATTTAATTTAATTAATGACCCCAAAATAACATTATAGTTAATTTTTAATTAATTATATTTGTTAAATTCATCTATTTATTTAATTAAATAAATTCACTAACTATAGTATTTAAATTAAATTTAAATACTACCCCTCATAATGTATTAAATTAAATTTAATACATGTCCCTCCATATTCCCCTTTTTAAATAAATTCTTAATTTATTTATTCCTAATTCATTATTCCTAATTATTTGCTGACACGTGTGAGAAAATTTCTAAAAATTGTTAAAATTTGCCTAAACAAGTTTCTTACAATTTTTTATGACACCTCTTACACTTACCCAAAACATGAAAATTAAATTTTTCTCTTACACATCTCTTACACACACTTACACATGTACTTGGAGTACACATTGACCTATCACATCCTAAGTTTTTCACACATGTGTGAGCAAGTTTTGGACTTTGCATGGCTTATGTGTCTCCTTGGTGGCACCTATGGGGATTCCACATGACCTCCAAAATCCTATAAATAGGACCCTTGCCTCAAGCAATTCATCCATCATTTGCATGTAGAATTATAATGTTAGTTTTTTTCCTTGCATTTATAGTTTTTCACTAACCATTTGGTATTTGCTAGATTTATTTCAAGATTATAGACTTGGTTTATTTCATTCTTTAGCTTTGTCTTATTAGTCTTGCATGCTATTAAGCTTCAGGATTTCTTCCATAGCTCTTCCTTGAGCTTATTTGGCTTCTTGCATTGAATACTTGAGGGTTGCTCTCATTGCTCCTCCTTGAGTAGTTCAATCTTCATTTTAACTTGCATTCATAGTGGGATCTATATTTGTGTTGGGAGAGCACACCCACAACTCTCTAAGAATTTAAATCAAATAAGTCTTGGGTGCACTTTCTTCATGCTCATCCAAGATTATGGTGAAAACTCTTGTTTCTACATGTTTATGAACATGTTATATTAGATCAAATATGCTCTTTATTTCTAACGTTTGCATGTTTGAACTTTCTCTTAACAGGTAGGTTTTAATCATATACAGGAGGACATGAGGTGGCATCGCACCCTCAGACTATTGTGCAATAGTAGAATACAATGGTGCTATTTGTGCCATAGGAATAGCCAAATAGTATAAACCAAAATAATAAGAAGCTCTATATCCCTAGTGAGCATTTGTATGATCATATATATCCCTCTCTACTCCCAGTGTATCTATCTTCTCATCCCTATCAGCTCTCAAATAAGCAATCCTAGCCTGTAATGTGGTGACCTCTATCCTCAAAGAATCCATGTCCTTCTCACATAAAGATAATGGATCTCTATCTCTATTTGAAGGAGGACCTTGAGGTGGTTTCCCTCCTCCTCCACCACTACTCTCGCTAGGAGACTTCTATTTCTATTATTGTTGTAGACAAAAAAAAAAGTGGACCAATATCCCTCTGTGGTGGTAGGACTCTGACTCTCCTCTGCCAGCCTTGTTGGTCTCCATCCCCTCTGAATTCTTGTCATATCCCTCCACCCTCATCACCCCCTTCTCTGACACCATCTCTGCAATCTCCACCATTTCCACCACCATCACCCCCATCTCCATCTCCCTCATCTCCTTGGTCTCGACCCTTGTCTTGGCCTCTCCCCCTATCGCTACCCCTACCAGCATGGGCTCGACTGAGACCATCCTCGACAAGATCATAATCTAAAGAATCCTCAATAAGAGGAGTGATCTCATTAGGAGATGTAAATCTAGAAAATGGATGTTGCATATAGTAAGCATGGAAGCCATCTGTAATAACTCCATCAGATACCTCTAGCAGATAATCCTAGGCAAAAGGAACCATCTAGGTAATCTCATGAAGTGCAGCCTCATACACCAATCGAGCTCCTCATTGAATCTCCTTGTCTCTGACCTTGGCATGAACTACTAGATCCTAGGGCATACCTCATACTCGCCCATACTGCCTCAAAGATCATGCAACAATGAAGCTCTCAACAATGTATTGAGTGTGCCCGATAAGGTACCTTCTCTAAAAGAAAAAAAGGCATATGTTGAGCATCTGTGCATCACTCCTCACAGTCCAAGTATGGTCTCCATATCACATCTATGACATCATCAATAACACTCCTCCAATACTCCAACTTGCCCAGGTGGGGCTGCTAGATAAGACCAAAATACATAAATATATAGGGAGGCTCTAGATCCCTTTGTTGATCAATAATCAGATGTGTCACTGGGACATGCTCCCACACCCAAATCTATAAAATAAGGATCCCAACTATCATGGTATGAAAATGATGTATACAATCTTGTGAAGCTCACTAGACACGTGAGCCAAAATACAACTACCCCAAGCAAAATGTCGAGGAGACCGAATCATTTCTTTAATGACCCTGGACCAGTCGCACATGAACCCATGTTGTCCTCTATCTGGCATTAGAAGGCCACCAAGAAATCCAACAAGATACACAGGGATACGCTCATAATGGAACAACATGTGATCCCAAGATAAATACCATCGTGCAATAGTGGCATCCTAAAAAAGTCAATGATCATCTATCATGGCTACAGTCACACTGGCCTCATACTCTACACGAGCTCCCATGACTGGGACTTGAAGGATCTTCCATACGTCCTTGGAGGTCACTGTCATCTCCCCAATTGGAAAGTGGAAGGTGTTGTGCTCAAAATGCCATCTCTCAGAAAGAGAAAACAACAACCCTCGATTTACCTGAATGTTGGGTAAATATACAAGACACCATAGTCCACATCAAGCTATGACACGTAGCTCAGCTACAATCAGCTATTCTGAAAGCTCCAAAACCTAAGTAAGTCTTGGAATCTGTAAAGATACGACACTAAAATGGGTCTGTAAACATGAAAGTTACACTACATTAGCATTAGACAAGAAAAATTGAAGGCAATTGGCTAAACATGTCAAACAGACAACCTAAATTAGACAAATTCTAAGTAGAAAACCAAAAATGATCTTGCCACTTGGATGTGATTCAGGATTTATGAGATGCAATCCTTTGACAGGATGTGATCCTTCAGACCTAGGGTGCAATACAGAACTCATAGGATGTGATCCATAATCTGGATGTGAGCCTATTTTGACCCTATACGACTGACTGATGGAAAAATTCAAAAACATGTAAAAAATGACCATATATGACACAACAGGTTGCAATCTTGGATTTACAGGATGCAATCTAGAATTTGATTTAAAACTAGATGCGACACGTGATTCTCCTAATGTGACCCTGATTACCAGTTGTGACCCTAAATTCTTTTGGCTATAAAATGCATAAAATATAGTAAAACTTTAAATGGAAATATTCACAGGGTGCGTTACCAGGTACTTATTGGAGTTGCATAATGTGCGGGTCAATCATGATGTCTAACGAGCTCTAATCGATGTCTCTCAACTGGGACCATCATTTTTTCAGTCAAAGCTCCAAAATTACTAAGGTAAAAAGTGAAAATGAATAGTAAAATGACTCTTTTGGGCCTATTTAAGCCTCCCATGGACCCTTATGACCTGGGGCACTTTCATAGCAGGATGTCGCAGAAGATTCATATCAAAACTAAAATCAAAATAGGTGATTTATATCACTTTAAAACAATAAAAATAGAGTTACATAGCCAAGGCATTCTTGCAGAACAAAAGTCAACTATGGTCAAAATGCAATTGACCAGGGGCAAAATAAATAGAAATTGCAACAGAAACATGGAAAATACATTCAGCAATGGTTATTACTCGCACATCAACGTAGTTTTCTAACTCGGGCATCAACTTTTTACTTCAAGATATTGGTCAAACATTAGTCAAAGTTGTTCAACCCTCACCTTTTAAATGGTCAAACATTGTTGTTTAAACACTAAAATCAATCCTAATTGAATTCTGACAACTTTTAAATGATTCATACTTGATCTAGACTAATTTCTATCAATTGAATATCTTCATCAATGCTTGAACACAAAGATTTTATCAAATTTCTATTCTAATTTCAGTCCCGAGGGGGCATGCTAGTTTTCTTCAACCAAGTTGAAACTTTTGGGTAATTAACTTAATATCAAGTTTAATATCTATGACTAAATCAAATCTTCTTGACAATGATCAGTTTCATCACTTCAAATCAAATTGATTATTTATCATCGTCGTGATCTTTCATGATATTTAGTTTCAGTGCACCAAATCAAACTGGATATCCCGATTAATTTCTATTGATCTTCATTCAATCAAGCTCAGAGTCAGTATGGTCAATTTTTGTTCAATCAAGTTCAGAATTGATAACTTTCCAATCATGTGGAATTTTGTTCGATCAAGCTCAGAATTCTCAAAACTTAGAGTAGTTCCTACTACTCTCTAAATCTCCTAGAATTCAAAGTAGTTACAGCTTCTCTCTAAATCTCCTTGAAATCATCAATTCCTATCAAGCCACTTTTTAAGTCAACATTATCTACTTTCTTTGAATCAATGTGTTGATCGCATAGTAATTCAAAGAGGGGAAAATGTAATCACCCTAAATCGGGCTAATAGAACCGAAGGCACTATTTTACCTAATTCTGAATAATATCCTGATTATGTTAATTCGATTATTTGATTATTAACATAAGTCAATAAAATCAATAAAAAATGTAAATCAAGCATTTAAACATCATCAATTGATCAAAAATCATATTGATTACTTCTAAGCCTAATTAATTAACTCAATCCCACTTAAATACATGGCTAAGGTAATTAATTAAAACAAATTAATAAAATGACTTAAAATACATGTCACCTCCCAAGAGACAACAAAGACAAAATCAATCAATGAGAGGTTAATCACATGGATCAAAGGAGGATGAATCTCAACCACTCCTTTCAAATTGCATCTCAACCGTTGAATTCACTAAAGTTTCTATAAAAGAAGAATTTTAAACTCACAAATCATCTAGTTAATTGCATTCATACTTACATGTTGTCATTTTGATGTCATGGCTTAATGATTAACTCACATTTCATTTCAATGGCTTAATTGGTAATAAATTAATGGATTTTCATAGCTTTAGTTTGATTTCTCATGGTTTAGCTTAATTGCATTGAATCTCTCATTCTAGTAGTGTAATGTCACTGTTTAGAATCTAAATCTGAGAGAAAAATAGACTTTAGATACACTCTTTCTAGTTAGAGAGCAATAGCACAAATTTTCTAGTTTCCTTGATTTTGTATTTTCTTAAGAAACTAACAATCTAATGTCTTATTGAAGTGTTGTCTTGCAGGATAAAAGGTATAAAAATTCACACACACACACATATACATATACATATACATATACATATACATATACATATACTTACACATATATATACACATATACATACACACATAAATAGACACATAAATACACACACACACACTTGATTAGAGAAAGATGTATGCAATGATCAATATTAAGTCAACCTCCAAAAAGAGTGCAAAAATTTTAACCATAACTTCTTAAGAAATTTAGACAAGAAAAATTGCAATAACAAATCACAATGTATAACACTAACGATACAACAAAAAGATAGATGGATTGGCAATGAATATAATTTTTTGGGCGCATTTAGATAGCTTTATTCCCCACTTAAACCTTTTGTAAAATTTAAAATACCATTCTTTGTGAATAAGTATAAATGTCAGTTACAAATGTAATGCATCCAAAGCCTGTGAGAATATTAAAGAAACCCTTTGATTCCATGACCTAATACGCTCTCTTTATAAAGACTTAAAGCTTCTTCCATTACATTTTCTTGATTAAGAAGTTTTACTCTTTTATTTACAGATGGATGAGTAGACAAATAATTTTGAATCACTGAATTGTCACCACCTAATCATCCAAGATTTTCATAAATAGGATCTATGTGTGGATTATATCCAGCCAATGCCATTAAAAGTAATCCAATATAGTCAGCTTCCACTTCCATCCTAAAATTTTGATAGAAATTAACAAAAAAATATTGTTTAACATGATTAGAATCTTGCATAATGTCAAATAAAAAAATATTTTTTAACATGATTGGAAACAGCCTATAGGTGAAAAAAATACTGAAACAATGTCTGATAGAGAACATGCATCAAGGAAGGAAGAAGAGTTTGAGAATTTTTATGATGATTCCTATGACATGCATACAAGTACCATTTATGGGTTTTTTGAGGTTGTGCATGATGAGCTCCTTAATGTTTCTTATGGAGGGAGTAACAATGTTGTGTTCATTTGTGTGCTTCTAAAGGAAGAGAAGATGAAGATTGAAGAAGCTATTACCATTAAGATTATAAAACCAGCTATGATATATCAACCACAAGGAGGAATAAATTCATTTGGTTTCCTCTAATGGTTCTAGTATTGTTTCATCACCTATGCCTCATCTTGTCAAGGAATCAAACCATAGTTTGGAAATTGTTGAGTTAGATGACGTTCATACACATGATGGAGACTCAAAAAATTTGGAATGTAGTGAACAAAAGGGCTTCAATCACACATCTCCTAAGCAGACTAGTCAGCAATGTTGCATTTGGGATTTGGGTGTGATGGATCATATATTTGACATAGATCTCTCTTGTAATGGACCTATTTATAATTTTACTAAAGTCCAAATTTCTTCTTACAAGATACACATGAAGAAAGGTACTATTTAATAGCGTCGATGTAGAAAACATCATTTCATATTTTTTCCACAGTAGCTCTGAATTCGTGCTTTGACTTAAGGAAGCACCCCTTTCAAATGAAAAATAATAATGGGGCTAAGTCTTCCAAGATTGATATTTAAATTGACGATGATAAATATGAGGGACAAGATAGAAATTCAAATTGCCTTTAGGATGATTTCACAATAGCATTTGAAGAGCAGTGTGAGGGAAACAAACTAATCCACAGTTATGCTAATGGAAAGGTAAATTCTTGAGGTTCAGTGATAACCCCCTATTTGAGGTAGGTGTTGACATGGTTCATGAAAATCCACTCTATGAATTAGCAAATGATATAGATCCTACATACATTGATCATGATGATTTTGAAGAAAAATAATCTTTTATAGCAGCTACTTCTATGGAATAAGATGACAAGTAAAAGGTTGAAGGAGTTGAACAAGATGAAGAATGGATTGAAGAGCCTCACAATGAAATATATTTCATCCCTATGACATATATTTATGAAGATTTTTTAAAGCTACTTCCACCTCTAAAGACTTGGGAGGAACATAGACAAATCAAGAATTGGTAATGTTTGTTGACTCCAAAGAAAGCATTGAAGAAGATCTCAAAAGTCTTATTTGGGACAATATTAATGTACCTTGTCATGATTTTACAACCCTTACAAATTGAGGGACGAATGAAGAAGAGTCTACAAATGTAGGCTCTCAAAGTGCAAGTGTTGGGCATGGAGACTTCAATGATCACTAGTACATTTGAGGCCAAATTCCAATGACCATTTGTTGGATTTTCAACACCTATTTGTTGACATTTTGACATATGTGTCCGTCGGCATTTTTGCGTTGAAAATTGTGATGAAAGTGATCACCGTCGGTCTTTCGACATAATATTCCATAAGAATCTAGTACATGAATACCACCTTTGTTATGGAATTTCTTACGGTAGACCTATCGAAACTCTGAAAAACCATGTGGGTACCCCATTGGACAATACTGTCAGAATAGCGACGCATATGCAATGATTGTTCGACAGGAAAACCCATCGGATATATAGCATGCCTATCACAATTATCTGTCAAAAAGGAGTTATCTCCGACATTATACATGTTGGAATAGTGATAGATCTGCAGTGAATGTCTGACAGGTAAACTCGTTGGTGGTATAGCATTCCTGTCGCACCTATCTGTCGAAAATGAGTTCTCTCCGACATTGTACCTGTCAGAAGAGCGACGGAGCTGCAATGATTGTTTGATAGGTAAACCCATTGGCAATATATCATTCCTGTCACAATGATCTATTGAAAAGGAGTTCTCTCTGACATTATATTTGTCATCATAGCGACAGTCGATAGTAAACATCTGACGGGAAACCTTGTCAGAGGTATAGCACCACCGTCGAAAGAGTTTTCATTCATGTCAAAAAAATGATGGATATGCACATTAAAGATAACAAAGCTCAAGAGACCATCATAGGTTGTCTCTTTCTTCGGTCTATATTATTGACCAAATGTTTTACCTTTCATTAGCTCATCAAATCCGAGGATTTGAAAGAATTTAATACAATATTTTCATGATAACGTATATTATTTAAGTTGACGTTGCACGAATTTATCTACTTCACGCACTTGTATACTATGAGGATGGTGATAAAGAAGCATCTCCTCCCATGGCCTACATTACTCAATCCACAAGAGGGGATGCTTCTTTATAACCTTCCTCGTAGTATACAAGTGTGCGAACTATATAAATTCATTTAGTGTCAAACTAAAATAATGTACGTTATACATGAAAATATTCTATTAAATTCTTTCAAATCCCCACATTTGATGAGCTAATGAAAGGTAAAATGTTTTTTCAATAATATAGACCAAAGAAAGAGACCAACTATGATGGTCTCTTGAGCTTTTTTATCTTTAGTCCTAGCTACTAGGTAAGGCCTGGAAGACTTAGACCTATCAATCGTCGAGAATAATCACCACCTTGCCTTTATGTACACTGCACAGTATCCAATACAATTGATCCTAGTCTTGTAAAAACATTTTACACTTGTGCAGCTCATCAATACTGGAGGCTTGAAGTAATTTTATACGATCACTAGCACATTTCATGCATGGATGAGAAATAGTATCCAAAGTTTCTAGATTCTGAGAAGAGGTATGAGTGGAGGCCAAAGAAGGGATATTTGTGAAGGTTTTATAGATGTAGGTTACTGAATCATCATCTTTGCATTGGTACTCAATCTGGAAACCCTTGTATGTATATAGCCACTCTAGAAAATCTCCACAAAAATCCCTTCTGGCCTCCACTGCATATACGTCTTCTCAGAATCTAAAAACTCTCCATCATTGATTCCCATCATTTTTTTAGCATCTCTGTGGACTAAGACCTTAAATTATTAAGCTTCTCTTTGTTTTGATAATAGTTTAACATTCTCTACTTAATAGGGCCAACCACGTGAAGGTGGAAGCTCATTTGGCCCCTCCTAGGAGCCTCTTATGACCCGTTACGACATTTTAAGACCTCTAAGATGTATTCTTAGGGATCGTAAAGGGTCATAAAGGGTCATAAGGGGTCCTGGGACACAACAGCTGAGATACATAAATGTAGGCATCATGGTCACAATTTTTTGGAGACACAACATAATTGAGTGGTATACCCAGATGATGCAAAGCAACCACTACTCCTCTGGTTCCAAGTCGACACTGCGGGATCCAAAAACCATAGATAAGGAATAAATTAGAGAGCAGAGGAGGGCCATAATGACCAAAATAATACAAGGCCATAACGACCAAAATAATACAAGACCCCATATTATTTTGGTCATTATGGCCCTCCTCTACTCTCTAAATTTATTCCTTATCTATGGTTTTTGGATCCCGTAGTGTCAACTTGGAACTAGAGGAGTAGTGGTTGCTTTGCATCGTCTGGGTATACCACTCATTTATGTTGTGTCTCCAAAAAATTGTGACCATGATGCTTAAATTTATGGTTCTCAACTGTTGTGATATCTACATCGCAGTCTGTAGTTGTTGCAATAGCAGAGCATCAGGCGCCACCTTTAGCACAATATGATCACTAGACAGGTCTGTATGTTTTATGAAACACCTATCCACAATAGAATGGGAAGACATCTTTCTAGCTTGGGCTTGGATCCTACCCCAATTGTTGAAGGATCCAGGCCTAGGCTAGAAAGTTGTCTTCCCATTCTGTTTAAGCCATATTCCTTGTTCTTGTCAAACTGCCTTGGTACAGTAGGCCTGCTCTCTGTAGTACTCTTCTTCAATCTATGTTCAATGATAAGCATCTTATTCTTCTTTCTAATTGCAACCAGAGCTTCCTTTTCACCAGGATTCAACTCCACTTCCCCCATCTCATCATCCTCATCACCCTCAGTTGCCATCCTAAGCCCTTCTTCCCTCTCCAGTTCTTCATGCCTCTACAAGATATCTGGATCAATAAAGTCTGCAACATTGTGTCCATCCATGATCTCAAGAATATCATCATCTTTCCACTCTTCATTTGCCAAAATATACCACTTCTTCAATCTTGGAGAGTATTAATAAAAGAACTCTTGCCAACATTAGGGTACCCACAGATCAAAATAGTTGATGTTATTGGTGCTTGTGCTCAAGGATATCAATTGATGAAGGGTGCTCCCCTTAATACCACAAACACATAACAGAAACAGAGAAACAACAACAATTTGCAAGAACAGAAAATGGGCTTCTTATTATCTCCACAAATGTGGAATTACAAATTTTAGAATTACAATATGCAAAGCCACAGGGACATTCCCTTTACAATATTCTGTAGGAAAAAGCCTCGAATCATTACCCAGATCTACCCAGAACTACCCTGAACTACCTAAGACAACACTATAGACCTTTCTTATATAGGCAATTTCCACCACCCGAGAAGGTTCCAAAAATTTAGCCCTTTAAGCCGACTAAACATAGAATCATTTATTTTTCACAATTATTACAATAGGGTTGGCTCAAAAGAAATACAAAATATGATTTTAGGTAACCCAACTTTCGGAGGCCATAAATTTTTAACCGTAGCTCCATTTTTCTATTGTAACCACTTTCCAGAAATGCCATGATGAGATTTACAGTGCTTGACAGGCACTAGTGCCAGTTAGCCAGGGTTCGATCGCGATCCAGAGCCTCTAAGGCCTTCGAAATTGACCTGAAAGATTTTGTACCCAAAAACCTCAATAACTTCACCAATACTGATGATGTGTCAATGAAACTCAACTGGTAGGCTGAAATGACTGAGATGAACCTCCAACTGTGAAATTAGAACATTCCAAGATCGTATGACCAACTTACTAAAAATAGTAAGTTTCCATAAATAGAAGCTCTGCACAAGATAGCCCTTATTGAAAACAAAACCAGAAATATTTTTGGGTGATGCAAGATTGCTCTCACACCCAGGATGCTCCTGCATCATCGATTCACTATTTTGAAACAGCCAAATCATTTTTATTTCGATTGCAAAGAAAAGGAGCGGGAGAAAATGAGAGGGTGAAAGCTGAGTGCGAGAGAAGGTATGTGATTTATTCATCTTTGATTGGTATCTTTGACGAGAAATGTCTTTCGAGCCTCTAGCATCATATTTGACTACAAATTTCAAATGCATTGCATTTTATTTGATCATGAATGCTCTCTGAAATGACCAATCATGTTTTCTATTCACTTATATTGAGCTACAATAGTACATGATTCTTTTTGGTGCTTTTTTCCCCATATTTAGTAGATAAAAATCATGGGGGCAGCCACTTAGCCATCTTTTTGATGTTCCAGGTATTTTACAAAGATACAGGTATGTGGATTTATCATTCAGTTACTTGCAATTATTGGTCAAATGCAAATATTTTGTCAAGTTGAAAGGGCAAGAAATCAGTTTGGTGTTTTCGATTTTTGTTAAAATTTGATTTGGTAAAATCCTCAGAAAACACACTACATGTTCTAAAATGTAAAGAAGTTGAATGTTAAATGTAAGATATATATCTCATCCATATTAATCAAAAGAAAGGACATGAAACTAAGGATATTTACCAATCCAAAAATATAAGTGAATAGAAAGCATGATTGGTAACTTATGAATTGGTTTTTGAGGTGCACAATCTTCATTAATCTCCTCAGAAGAAGACCCCTCCTCACTGCTATTGCTTTCTTGTTTAACAATTGGTTTGGAAAAATGAATTTAAGACAAAAAAAAATTACAAAACTGAACCAATGGCATGTCTACAACAAAGAAATAGAATGATAATAATATGCTGAAAATTCTATTCTGTTTAATACACGCCAAAGGACTAGTCCCAAAAATTCTTAAACATACTTTATCTAATATGAGAAATTGTTAAAAAAGGTCTAATTTTGTAGACTGCTAGCATGAAGGAATATTTGACCTAGCCAAATCTTCCTTGTACCACACAAAAAACTATGTGATAACTATGTCTACTCCAACCTTAACTGTTTAAGAATTCATCATATCAGATAAAGTATGTTTAAGAATTTTTGGGAATTCTATTAGACCTTTGTTGTAAACATGCCATTGGTTCAGTTTTGTAAATTTGTTTTTTGTGTTAAATGCATTTTTTGTGAGGAGGGGTCTTCTTCTGAGGAGATTGATGAAGATCGTGCACCTCAAAAACCAATTCATAAGGTACCAATCATGTTTTCTATTCGCTTATATTTTTGGATTGGTAAATCTCCTTAGTTTCATGTCCTTTCTTTTGATTACTACGGATGAGATATATATCTTACATTTAACATTCAACTTGTTTACATTTTAGAACATGTAGTGTGTTTTCTGAAGATTTTACCAAATCAACTTTTAACATAAACTGAAAACACCAAACTGATTTCTTGCCCTTTCAACTTGACAAAAAAAAGTTGAATGTTAAATGTAAGATATATATCTCATCGATAGTAATCAAAAGAAAGGACATGAAACTAAGGAGATTTACCAATCCAAAAATATAAGTGAATAGAAAACATGATTGGTACCTTATGAATTGGTTTTTGAGGTGCACGATCTTCATCAATCTACTTAGAAGAAGACCCCTCCTCATTGTTACTGCTTTCTTGTTTAACAATTGGTTTGGAAAAATGCATTTAACACACAAAAAAATTACAAAACTGAACCAATGGCATGTTTACAACAAAGAAATAGAATGATGATAATAATATGCTAAAAATTCTATTCTGTTTAATACACGCCAAAGGACCAGTCCCAACAATTCTTAAACATACTTTATCTGATATGATGAATTGTTAACAAAGGTCTAATTTTGGAGACTGCTAGCACAAAGGAAGATTTGACCTAGCCAAATCTTCCTTGTACCACACAAAAAACTGTGTGATAACTATGTCTACTCCAACCTTAATTGTTTAAGAATTCATCATATTAGATAAAGTATGTTTAAGAATTGTTGGGAGTTCTATTAGACCTTTGTTGTAAACATGCCATTGGTTCAGTTTTGTAAATTTGTTTTTTGTGTTAAATACATTTTTCCAAACCAATTGTTAAACAAGAAAGTAGTAGCAGTGAGGAGGTGTCTTCTTCTAAGTAGATTGATGAAGATTGTGCACCTCAAAAACCAATTCATAAGGTACCAATCATATTTCCTATTCGCTTATATTTTTGGATTGGTAAATCTCCTTAGTTTCATGTCCTTTCTTTTGATTACTATGGATGAGATATATATCTTACATTTAACATTCATTGTCTTGAAATGTTTGGGTTCATGTTGGTTGATATTACTAGCACGACCATTGTATATTGCTGAGACGCTCTCTGAAATGACTACATTCTAATGGTGTCTTTCCCTAGCATGTGCTTTATCTCCATTATTTGATGTTATTGGTGCTTGTGCTCAAGGATATCGATTCACTATTTTGAAATGTTGACTATGGTTATCAAATGGACAGCCCGTGAGCTTCTAGATAGGCACCATTTGTATTGATAACTTAGGGCATCAAATGTATTGTATCATTGATAGTTGAGACTTTGTTAAAAGGAAATAGGACAAAGAACAATTTTGATTTATTTTCTCTATTTTGATCCCTAAGTGGCTGCCGCCATGATTTTTATTTTCAGTGTAACTTTGATAGAATTTTAGTTGGGTTTTCACTAGAGTTTTCAATATATTGAGCTACAACAGAACATGATTCTTTTTGGTTCTTTTTTTTCCCATATTCAGTAGATAAAAATCATGGCAACAACCACTTAGCCATCTTTTTGATGTTCTAGGTATTTTACAAAGATACAGGTATGTGGATTTATCATTCAGTTGCTTGCAGTTATTGGTCAAATGCAAATATTTTGTCATGTTGAAAGGGAAAGAAATCAATTTGGTGTTTTCAGTTTATGTTAAAAGTTGATTTGGTAAAATCCTTAGAAAACACACTACATGTTCTGAAATGTAAAGAAGTTGAATGTTAAATGTAAGATATATATCTCATCCATAGTAATCAAAAGAAAGGACATGAAACTAAGGAGATTTACCAATCCAAAAATAGAAGTGAATAGAAAACATGATTGGTACCTTATGAATTAGTTTTTGAGGTGCACGATCTTCATCAATCTCCTCAGAAGAAGACCCCTCCTCACAAAAAAATGCATTTAACACAAAAAACAAATTTACAAAACTGAACCAATGGCATGTTTACAACAAAGGTCTAATAGAACTCCCAACAATTCTTAAACATACTTTATCTGATATGATGAATTCTTAAACAATTAAGGTTGGAGTAGACATAGTTATCACATAGTTTTTTGTGTGGTGCAAGGAAGATTTGGCTAGGTCAAATCTTCCTTCATGCTAGCAGTCTACATAATTAGACTCAGTTTTGTAAATTTGTTTTTTATGTTAAATGCATTTTTCCAAACCAATTGTTAAACAAGAAAGCAGTAACAATGAGGAGGGGTATTCTTCTGAGTAGATTGATGAAGATCGTGCACCTCAAAAACCAATTCATAAGGTACCAATAATGCTTTCTATTCGCTTATATTTTTGGATTGGTAAATCTCCTTAGTTTCATGTCCTTTCTTTTGATTACTATGGATGAGATATATATCTTACATTTAACATTCACTATTTTGAAATGTTTGGGTTCACGTTTGTTGGGTTCCATAGTAATAAAAAGAAAGGACATGAAACTAAGGAGATTTACCAATCCAAAAATATAAGCGAATAGAAAACATGATTGGTACCTTATGAATTGGTTTTTAAGGTGCACGATCTTCATCAATCTACTCAGAAGAAGACCCCTCCTCACTGCTATTGCTTTCTTGTTTAACAATTGGTTTGGAAAAATGCATTTAACACAAGAACAAAAAATTACAAAACTGAATGAATGGCATGTTTACAACAAAGAAATAGAATGATAATAATATGCTGAAAATTCTATTTTGTTTAATACATGCCAAAGGACCAGTCCCAACAATTCTTAAACATACTTTATCTGATATGATGAATTGTTAATAAAGGTCTAATTCTATAGACTGCTAGCACAAAGGAAGATTTGACCTAGCTAAATCTTCCTTGTACCACACAAAAAACTTTGTGATAACTATGTCTACTCCAACCTTAATTGTTTAAGAATTCATCATATCAGATAAAGTATGTTTAAGAATTTTTGGGAGTTCTATTAGACCTTTTTTGTAAACATGCCATTGGTTCAATTTTGTAAATTTGTTTTTTGTGTTAAATGCATTTAAATGGAACATTAGGCATAGTAATAATATGCTTAATCTATTAGTAATTGGCAGATTAAATGCAGATAACACCTTTATCAGTTTAGCATGTTATTATAAGATACTAAAGAAGACCTTCTATTTGTCAGACAAATCTTCATTGTCCCCCACAATGAAGACAATGAAGTTGACTTCCTGCCCCACAACAAAGAACATTGTAATAAGACCTTTTAATCCTAGTGACAAGAACATAGAAGCATTCTAACTCATTTGTAAAGAAAATAAGCTTTCTATAAAATGAAAGGTTCAACCTAATTAATACTAGCACTTTCACTCAAAGGATAGTGATCTGGCTGAAAGACTTAAGAGAGACTTTGACCTAAGAGCTTCATCATCAAGCTCTACAACCTCTTGTAGCTATCTTCATAGCAACAAGAGTTATTGGATACGTCAAATTTCTTGGAAGTTTGTACTTATTTTGTAGGTTGACTTTGTACAAAGTAGATTGTAATTGAAAATTTAAAAACTATTTGCATCTAGTCATTATTCATGCACCATGCAATATGCATTGTGCAATGCGATGAAATCAACAATGTGTATAGAAATGTCAAAAACTATATTCCACAATTCTTGGGCTAAACTCTAAATATATTTTATTTTTATATCTCTATGCTATTGAGACCACTTCCATTTTATATTTAAACAAAATTTTTCCCAATTAAAAATCTCAATTAGAATAAGATATAATATAGTGTTAGAATAAACTTTGAACAAAGACATGTAATGCTTATGTTAATGATCTAAAAAGCTACAAATATAGGAATTGAGAAAGAAGATAGTGCCAAGAAACATGTTCATAAATATGAAATGTGAGGAAAAGTAATAACATTAACAATGCCAAGATTCACAACATTAAAATTCACCCGCGGATGAGTTTTTGCAGTGGGTTGCCCAGCATAAAAAATATGTTGAGTTGCATTTGAGCTGTAACTAAGAGTATCATGTAGAACACACCCTAAACTTTGAAAGCATTCTCTAGCCTGGCAATTCAAAATTCAACCTCGGAAAGCATCAGTAAGTGAAATAAATTATAGACATCAACATCAACATCATCATAATCATTAGAAGCATTTTAAAGCACCAAAAAGAGAAGGCCAATTCCAAACTAAGCCAAACAGTTAATAACTAACTGTTACTGGTTACATGGAGGTTGTAAACCGGTTGGAGAGGCTTATTAGAGAAGATTAGTTTGTTGTGTTCTAGGTTTCTAGGGGAAGTTTCTTAAGGAGAACTATTCATAGTCATGAATAGGATAGGGAATATTGAAAATTTGTGAAATTTTTGGTAGAAGTGTTGTTAGCAGATACGAACCATTAGGAGGGTATTTTTTTTGGATAGTACTATGTTTCTTGAAAGTTTTTGTGATGCTTCTAAACTTTAAAGAAATATTTTATGGGTTAATTATAATATTGATTAGTGTTTTTTTTTCTGTTGTAAAATATTTTCAATATAATCATGGAATGTTGTTGATCATTCATGGTCTTGAAGAAACTTTTGTTCTATTTGATGTATCATGAATTCATTGAGTTCTAGTACAGGTGAATTGGCCAGATTGAATAATTTCCAAAGTTAAATTTTTGTTTATCTATGTAAGCTTCACATTCATTCTTTGCTTGTTTTGATTCTCGAGTCTTGACGTTGTTTCTCAATGTGATATAGATTGACCACAAGATGGTTCAGTTGGTCCTCTCTTTTTGTTTAATCATTTGTGTTCTTCATGGTGTAAGTGTCAATATGTTATAATCCAACTAGTATGTCATACCCCCACTTCTGACAAACCTCACATCATGCAAATCATAGCCAAAGACTTGGGTGATCAGCATACACAAATAGTGATTACCTTTAGGAAACAATGATCATTAATATTCATTAATGGCGGGCGGTGATTCCTTGGTAATAAAGGCATTGACATCATTCATCATCTTAACCAAGTCATGGTGGTGATCCTTGAAATAGCACAATTAGTAAAAGAAAATAACAACATAACTAATAATCATTACCTTTATTAATAAGTATAAAGCAGCGCTTACAATTTAAATAGAAAGCCACATCTCTTAGAAAAGAGATCTTTGTTCAAAGGGATGCATCACTTCATTTGGATATAGAGGCATAGAAGGAAAGACATTTTATTTGGAGTGAGGAAGAAGGAAAATTGGAAAACAAAATATGGAATAATCAGGTTGGAATTGGAGAAGAATTCAAAAATAAACTTGAATTAGAAAAAAGCTAAGTTATCTGGTTCTTTGTTTGAGTCCGGGTTCCAGTTCTACTTTTGTTCTCCTTTGGGTTCGACTTGGGTCCCTTTGGTAGGAACTTGGGTGCCTGGGCCAATCCCGAGTGCACCTACAGTTGTGGGTGCCAAAAAATGGGCTCCACATGCCTAAGAAAACTATTTTTCACCCTCAAAAATCCATTTGCATATACATTTGAAACTTTTGCAAATTATAAATATGATACACGAGGTATTTTATTCATAATTTTATAGGCTAACTCATTATTATGGTAACATGGGTATGACTAATGGTACTCGACATGGAGTGTGGTTCAAATGAAGTTGAACCAAATGCTGACCATGATGGCTATGATCATGATGAAGATGAATATGACTATTAAATCTAAAATATGGCTTGTAATTTGAATTTTCATTGTGAATGAAGAAAATATAGATTCAAGTTGACTCATTATATGTTGTAGTATATTTGTTCCCTAGATCTACCATATTATATATGTGCAACCTGTAAGGGACATCTTCTTCTCATCCATGTATCAGAGCTCGGTAAGAGTTCTTAGGAGCTAGGACTAGAAAGTTATGCCTTCTCCAAGTGGACCTTTTTTTATATATAGTTTTTTGATAATTTTTGATAGTTCGAATAGTTTATTTGTAAGAAATATTATGATGGCTCTTCATTTCATTTCCAAGGGATTCTGATGACCCTTGGGATCCATCAATTTTTTATAAACTCCAATATTCAAATAGAATGGATCAGTTTTTGGTTTGCAATCTTATTGTTCTCAATTTTCATGTTGAATTCTACAATACTGCAGGTATCACACCAGGTATTGTAATCTAATTTTATAAATCAGATCAGAGATGGAGAAACCAATCTCAAAATACCACTTGAAGCCTTGCAATGTTGAGAGTGCGATAAAGGCTACACTTGAGACCCTATATAAGGAACAACCTTATTGAGCTTCACTTTGTTTCGAGAATAGTTTTATATTCTGTACTAAACATGGCCAACCACATGAAGGTGGAAGCTCATTTGGCCTCACCCCCCCCCCCCTAACATCACTCTAAATTCCCCATTAACATCTAACATTCATTCATTATTTCATCCATTAATAAAATGTAACATTCATTAATTATCACACGATAACATTCATTAACACATTAATGAAATGTAACATTCATTAATTATCACACGATAACATTCATTAACACATTATAAAATTTATGAACATTCAATAGCACATAATTAAATTCATTGGCATATAAAATCAGTCATTATCAATTAAGGTGCATAGATGACAATCATTTCTTTTTTTTCTTTTGATTTCTCATTTTTAAGAAGTAATCGCTAAGAGGAGCATCGATATCATCATTATCATCTCCCCTCTCATTAGATCTCAATGCATGCCTAGTTCTCTGTTGATGCAAAGGGTGGTCATCTGCAATAACATATAAAAGGGTTAAATTAAAAACATTTTATTATAATTAAAAACATTAAAAACATTTTTAAGTATTTCAGTACTTTAAAGGCCATAATCATATAGCTCTTTACCTGATCTAGTCACATCATCAACATCGAGATCAGTTTGTCTAGCCTCGGCCTCAACCTCAACTTGCTCATTAACAACGGCCTCTACACTCTCTACAATTGCAATAAAAATTGTTACATTAATCCAAACACCAATTGCAATTAATTTGTATTACTAAACCAATCAATTTAACATGTTTACTTGTATTAATAGTTACATATAAAAAAATGAATAGCAAATGTATACCTCCATCACTCTGATGCACATCCTCATTGTCATCATCACGCACAGGTTGTGTACGGCCAGAATCGGCAGGCTGCATTTCAATTTCACACGCATTCATGTTATCATTGTTTTCTTACTTAAAACAAACTTACTCACTTTATGTTGGAACTTAACATCAAATAAACTAATTGGTAAATAATTAAATTTAAAATACCATCTATTTAGCTTACTTACCGCGATGGATCCATCAGTAGAACCTTGTGCACTTTTTATTCTTTCTGTCGTGACTTTATAGCCTTGTTGGAAGCCAATTCTCTTGTCCTCTTCTGTGAGACTTATATTGAACTCTACGCCCTGCATTTTTTCTTGGTATCGTCAAATTTTATTTCATTGTTTCATAAAAACAAAAAAGATTGCAAATTATAAATAAATATTATAAAGATCAAATTATTATTTTCAGTGTTAAAAGCCATCTACAGATTGTATTTTTCCTCATTTAATTTTGACAATATTAACACTTACAACTCGTGCATCAAGTTTGGAATAACCGCCAAAGCCTAGCTTGTGTTGCCCATGCTTTTGTAGTCTTTCCTTTGTTGCCTTTGATGTGTCAGGCAATCTATGAAGAGATTGAAATATGTTAGTTCATATAAATATGAAGAGTATTTAGTACACAATTACATTCTTAATAGTATCACATACCTTCTTCTATTGTCTGGTGGTGTATTTCCTTTTTTTATTTCATTTTTCTCATTCGCATCCAGAATAAGTTTTTGCCACTCTAAATCAAGAATGCAAGGGGGTCGCTGGTACTTTAGGTTTTTGGATAATGTACACTTGTACTGGTCCCTAATATACCTCAAACATACCCAGCTTTCTGAAGGAGCTTACCCTTCTCAAATGCACGAGGTCCAAATAAGTTTGTCATACTCTCTACAAGAGCATCCTTTAACTTTATATCTTGGGTTTTCCACCTTTTAAGAAAAAAAATAGTGTTAGATTCAAAAATGAAGTGAAATTACCTTTAATACAGTTTAAGAAATGGATGTAATGATAACTATCCTAGCAATGATATGAAATCAAAATAGTGGATTGGGGTTTTAGTTTGGATATGATGTTCCACCCTATACAGATGGTGGGCCCGAATATCCGCAAACACTCGTCACTAAGTTTATCATAAAAAACATCATTCCCTACAAAATAATCATGGGATCATTAGTCAAAGGATATAATACTATAAAATAAGAATACAATAGATGTAAGCTTCTCATATTGAATGCAAGGTGTAATTAACATACAATAGTATAGTAAAAGAAAGGTCCAATCTTTAAAGTACTTGGAAGTTTTGCTATTTTCAAGGGAACTCCTTCTTCATTGCTCACAAGCAATATGCAATCCTTCACCATTCAGTACTTTTATCGAATTGTAAATTTCAATTTTCAACCATTTTGTGAATATAGAACATGGATGTAATCTCAGAAAATAACAAAATGTAGACATGACAGATTACTTATTTTGTTATTCTACATTACTTACTATTTGAGTGCACGTTCCACTTGCAACTTGATCAAGTCTCGTTTGATGCTTCAATTTTGTGTTGATTGTCCTGTAGAAGTACACAGTTTTGTATTTCCCCAATATGTTATTAAAAAACAACAATAGAATAAAATACTTGTTGAGAAAGATCATCATAGGAGTATCAAAAACTTGAGATCCAAAGGTAACTCAACATTATAAGACTCTTACATTCAACATTCATCTCATGTACCTAAAAAATAGGAGATAAAATACATGAAATTGAAAAATTACATTACAAAACAATGAGCTAAAACTACCTACAAAAGTAATACCCAATTTATATGCAAAACATTTAACTAATGAATTGTGTTTTTCTTCTCATCTTCACTACCAAAATAATCACCCCTTTAATCTAACTACACTATGCAAGTCCAGTTTGGCGACCATGTGCATGTCATCCTGAATCAAGACTAAGGAACACTATAGGCAAATACACTGTCTAAATTGTCTACATTAAAATCAACTATACTGCAAGCTTCTATGAATAAGAAAATAAAATTTAAAATTCATTACTTGCAACTACAACATTAGAGAAAAGTTGAATTTTATTTATGCCTTGATGGATATCTATACTGTGTCATAAATCTCCCATTTTGACATAGGATAAGAGCATAGTGATAGAAGATAGATCCATTTTGTGCATAACCTGAAGTCATCGTATTCCATGAGAGTGCATCATTTGAGAATTTTTGTTTGAACGTTTCAAGGGACTAGTAGTTCTATAATTAAATCATCATAACCTTCCCATTACTTAACAATCACACATGGCACAGACTCTCTTCAAAGTCACAATACGTTGCACGTGTAGTACAAAACTCATAAGATTCTAAAGAAGGCCTCACTCTTAATCAGCCAAATCTTCCTTGTACCACACAAAAAACTGTGTGATAACTATGTCTACTCCAACCTTAATTGTTTAAGAATTCATCATATCAAATAAAGTATGTTTAAGAATTGTTGGGACTGGTCCTTTGGCGTGTATTAAACAAAATACAATTTTCAGCATATTATTATCACTCTATTTCTTTTTTGTAAACATGCCATTGGTTAAGTTTTGTAAAAAATTTTTGTGTTAAATGCATTTAAAATTATCTTCATTGTCTTCTGATTGTCTAAATGCTTCTTTATGTGTCAGCCAATTAATACATGCTAGTATATAAAGAAGACAATCAGAAGATAGTGAAGATTTATCTGACCAATAGTCTATAGAATTAGACCTTTATTTTGCTAGGTCAAATCTTCCTTCATGCTAGCAGTCTACAGAAATAGACCTTTATTTTAAATGCATTAAACACACAAAAAAATTACAAAACTAAACCAATGGCATGTTAACAACAATTATCATAACTCGCAAGCAAAAGTCCAGTGCCCTCTTCCCTCTTCACGCACAGTGCCCTCTTCGTAGCTCATGAAAATTACAAATGAGTGTTTCACTAATTTTGAGTGCCTTTAATTGAATATAAGAAAATAAAATTTAAAATTCATTAATTGCAATTACAACATTAGAGAAAAGTTGAATTTTATGTGGTACAAGGAAGATTTGGCTGATTAAGAGTGAGGCCTTCTTTAGAATCTCATGAGTTTTGTACTACACATGCAACATACTAAGAGTTTGAAGAGAGTATGTGCCATGTGTGATAGAACTTAATTATCTAATATGGTGCATTGTTAAACAAATTAAGGGTAGAGTAGTTATTACTTAGTTTTTTGTGGGGGACAATGAAGATTTGTCTGACAAATAGTAGGTTCATGAAATCATTATACTATTTTTGTTATATTTACATGTTCATGAAATCATTATACTATTTTTGTTGTTAATAAAGTCAAGAAATTGACTGGTCTTGGTGACTGTGACTGGTAAAGGGGTACAGTAAGCGGATTAAGGGTTGTAAACCTCTATTATGTAAATAATGAACTTTGAATCTTCCTAAAGAATTTTCCAATGTTAAAAAATCCCAATATTTATGAACAAAAATGCAGGCATTAGGGTCATTCTTATAGTTTCATTTTATGTCTCTTTTGTGTGAGAGTATTCCTTTTCGATTCCCATTCAATGGCACCTGTGTTTGTGAGAAAAAATGTTTTAATCTTTGAAGATAATGGTTCTTGGTTTTCCTTGCATGAAACTTAGATGAATGTTGCTAACTTGAAATTTTTATTTGAACATTAAGTGTTTATTATGTATGCCTATACTTCATATAATCCAAAAAAATCTTCAACACAAGGATTTTGGTAACTTAAAGGGCCTTAGTGACTGGCTTTGTGTTGAGAAACTTCGGTGTCTAAAACTACATTGTTTTCAACCAGTCGGTAGATTTTTAGTTTGTCTTGATGGTTTTCTTCCAAGATTTCACCCATTTTTGTCTACAAAATTTTCATTGGCTACAGATTCTTGGGATTATATCCACCTCAGACATGGTAATAGGCTAAGCTTTCCTATTCATTATGTTTGGTCTAGAAGAATCTACCTTGGAAGTGAATTGGATATGTTAGATCCTTAAGGCATACCTTTTTGTTTAATGCCCTACATATTCACTGTAAGTGAATTAGATAGATTAGTTCCTCATGATTTATCTTCGTGTTTAAACTTTAAAGTTCTTTTTTTAGGGTTCTCTCCCAAGGATTAGTTAATGCATATGTAGCCTAGTTTGGAGCTGACTTGACATCCTCCATTTCTGCAAGGGCTGCTTAGGATTTTCTCATGTTATCTCTTTTCTTTTCCTTGTGTATGCCATAGGAATGGATACAAGGTTAATGATCGATCACAGATCATATGAAACTATGTAAACCACTTTTAGTGATAAAAAATGTAAATTTCATGTATATTGCCAGTCTCTATCGTAGGGGTACAGTTAGAGGGTTCATTGACAAAATGATCCTTTGAATGCTTACTATGAATATGAATGATTTGATATAGCATATTGGTCATTTTACTTGAAGTTTGGAATAGCTTGTGCAAGGGTGAAAGTACTTTTGATCATTTTGGTCGTGACTGTTCCTGTACATGGTCAGCAAATGTAACTGTCTAATGATTATATGTAATGTTGAATGGAATAAATGCTTTATTCTTGGTAGAAGTGAATGGAAGTAATAGTGTTGGTGTTAGGTTTCATTTATTATTGAATTTAATGGTTTCCAAGATGTGTTGAGGAGTTTCCTCCTTGTTTAATGTTAACTATTCCTGCACAATCCACTCATACAATAGTGAAATGCTATGTGGAAGGGATGGTTGATAGTGTTCCTTGAGGGAAGGGGGATTGTGAAAGACTTGTTATCATTGTATTATGTATTTCCAATATGTTTGGATGCAGGGTAGACCAAGAGAATGAAGGATCACTCACTGATTGCATGATAACCCGGTTTTGAAGGGTCACTGGTTGAGGGGATAGTCAAGGTCTGGGTGATTGGGCCATTAGAGGACCCTATTTCTTTGTATTAATTGCTATTCAAATTGGATGCATGGATTTCTTCTGAATTATCAGCTGCTATGTATCCTGCAACTGCATTTGTAAATCTGCATATACTTCTATAGGGTTGTAAGCCACTTAGGGATCAAAATAGAGAAAATAAATCAAAATCGTTCTTTGTCCTATTTCCTTTTAACAAAGTCTCAACTATCAATGATACAATACATTTGATGCCCTAAGCTATCAATATAAATGGCACCTAGCTAGAAGCTCATGGGTTGTCCATTTGATAACCATAATTAACTTTTATAAAAAATCGATATCCTTCAGAACAAGCACCAATAACATCAAATAATGGAGTTAAAGCACAGGCTAGGGAACAACACCAGTAGAATGTGGTCATTTCAATGAGCATCTCAAAAATATAGAATGGTGTCATTAAACGTGCCAATAATATCAACAAACGTGAATCTAAACATTTCAAAATAGTGAATTGATATCCTTGAGCACAAGCACCAATAACTTCAAATAATAGAGATAAAGCAAGGGCTAGGGAATGACACCAGTAGAATGTGGTCATTTCAAAGACCATTCATGATCAAATAAAATGCAATGCATTTAAAATTTGTGGTTGAATATGATGCCAGAGGCTCAAAAGGTGTTGTCCATCAAAGATACCAATCAAAGATGAAGAAATCACATACCTTCTCTTGCGCTCAGCTTTCACCTGCTCCTTTTCTCTGCAATTGAAATAAAAATGATTTGGGTGTTTCACTTTTTTTTCATTTATACCCCGAAACTGTTGAAATTCCAATGGTCTATTTAAAACCCATCGGAATACCGACACCATCGGGGTCTATTACAAAAAAAAACACTAAATTCATAAAAAAAAATTATCCGTCAGAATTTTCTGTCGAAATTTGGCCCCAAATGTAGTAGTGGATGATGACATGGGTAAAACTGAGAGGGATGACAACATGACACAAGGGTATGATGACCTTTCTAATTTTTGAAACAATAGTCATGTTTACTTTCTCCATCATATGGTAGCATCCATTCCATGAGAAGAGTCAGATGTATTGCATGGGAATGAGACATTACAGGGAGTTGTGGGTATTCATCCTTTCCCAAGAGGAAAGGTAATGAAGATTGAGGATAACTTACTTAATCCTACATGGAGGGAGGATTTATTAGATTGGCATGATAGTTGTTCTAATTTTAATATTTGTAACAACAATTCTCTTCCGTTATGAAAACTTGAGATAGAAACCTATTCTTATATCTTTAAAGGCAATCTTGGGATTCATCTATTTCTTGTCAAAGATTGGTAGTGTTGAGATTTCATATTCTTCTATCATTGGATATATTAGTTACATCATTACTAGTGTTATTCTCAACAAGATGGATGGTATTCTAGTTTACACCAACAACTTAAGATCAACTGATATAACTATCTAGTTATTTCAAAAAACATGGCGCGCTCTTCTCTGTATTCACAATTTGCTTCTTGAAAAAAGCATGGTTATCGAGGTAACTCTATCAATTTTCAAGATCAAAGGTTTTTTGAGAACATTATTTTCCATGGTTGGCGATCTGATGATGGATCAAGGCAACCTAGTTCTCCATTTCCTCAGAATCGGAGAAGACTTGTTTCCAATAGAAGAGCACCTGTCACTGCTTCATTTTCCAGGGGATGGAGACAAGGGGCTTTTGCTCCTATCCCAGGCATCTAGAACAAATCCTTTCTAGCTCATGATATAACCCTTTTTCAGTGGAAAATCTTGATAAGCAACTCATCTTCTTTGAGAAAACTAAATATTCTTAGAAAGGCTACAACTTCTATTTGGGTTCAGGTCAAAATCAAAAGAAGGATAACCCTAATGGTTGGATTGAAGTTATATCAAGGAAGAAAAATCGTAAACCCTCTTAGAAATAAAGAGGTCAAAGCTTCCATCTTCTAACTAAAAATGCCTTCAGTGATCTTTCCTCCAAGGGTAATGGAGCTTCTATCCAATTTCAGTTGTCGAATCCACCAATGGCTCAAACAAAGGATGTCATTTTCCTTGATGAACACATTATCTGTATCGATTCTGGTCAGATTGAGAAAACATCAGCTCTGTGCAAGAAATTTGGAATCCTTATGAGAAGGAATGGTTTTGGAACCCCTACAACAGAGGTTATGAGATGGTCCAAATCCCAGTATGAGGGGAAGGTAAGTATCGTTGCCTTGTTGGATGTCTTTTTCTTTTTAAAGTGTAAATCAGTAGAGATTAAAAATAGTTTCCTTTTATCAGAAAACCCTAGTTTTAAAGGTCATAATTTTTCTTTTTAGATTGGGAACCAAAATTTAACCCTAGTTTATTAAAGAATTTTCTAGTAAAGAGGGTCATGCTTCTTCCGAACATCCTAGTGGAGCTTATTAGCTTAGAATTTTTTAAGAATGTAGTTAACCATATTGGTAAATATGTAAGCATGCTAGAAACTAATTGTCCCCAATAGAATAACATTATAATAGTCAAGATGGACATTAATATTAATATCTCAAACTCAATCCTAATTAAGAGTCAAGATTCAGTTTATGAAATCAATCTGAAAATCCTTAGATCAAAAATCAAAGTTGAGTTAGAGGGTTCAAAAATATCAAATAAGGTTGATTTGCCTCCCTAGGAAGAAGAGGGCATTAAGGTAGATTTTTTGTTGGATTTTAGGCTTGAAGAGGTTGAGGAAGGAGATATGGTGGAAGAAATGAAGGTCAAGGAATCAACCCCTCCAACATGGCCAAAGATTACCCCTGGCTCCCATTCTCAAGGAATCTTAATTAGACTAAACATGTAGAAGGGGGAGGCTTCTACATTGAAGCTAATCAAAATCCCAAAGAAACGGGAATTGAAAAGGATTTATTAGATGGTATCAATGATGGGGTAGATGGGGAAGAGAATAGCCCTCTTGACCTTTCAAAGGAAGAAATGACATCACCAAGTAGAGTATAAGAAGTGAAATTACTCATAGAACACTTATGTGATTTTGCAGTTGATGATTTCATGGAACAATTCATGGAGATCTGTGATAAGAAGGAACTTATGCGACAAAAGGAGATATTGATCGTGTATTGTATGGGCTGGGAGAATCCCCTTACATTTGATGATGTAGAACATCTACTTATAGAACTTGAATATCTAGAAAAAAAATGAACTGCTGATGTTAGCAATTGCAGCAACTCATCCTAGCAAAGATACTCCAGAGTGTGCCAAAATAAACAAGAAAATGGGAAGAAAATAAAGGTAGGAATTAATACTAAAGGATGGGAGGCCGTGAGTCAGGCCAAGATGACTGATATATTTCATGCAAGGAAGGAGAAGTTCCTTCCCAAGCCACCATGTATATCCTCACATGGAATGTTAGGGGTTTAAATGCCCCTTGCAAACATCATATTTTAAAACATTGCATCTCTAACACTAATGTAGATCTACTCTTATTAAAAGAAACTAAATTAGATAGTGAAGAGTTATCTAGCTGTGTACTAGAAAAAGTACCTTCATAGGGTTAGTATTGCAAATAAATGAAAATAATAGCTAAATTACCACAAAGAATAAGCTATTTTAACAAATAAAAAATAATTAAGCACTCTATGGATCTCTATTTAGGGATGCTAATGTAAAGCTCTCAGCAAGCTTCCATTAGTGATAGTCCTAAAATGAGAATGAATGATAAACAATGCTAAAAGTTCAATTCCAAATTAAATTACACCTATTTAGCTCTAAATTTGCCTTTCTAGCTATAAATTGTGAGAGGTTTGATGCTATTTTCATATTTGTGGATGATTATTGATTGAATTATGCCTTGCTTTTATAGATTTTGGCAAGGGTAGGGGGTGTGGTTGATTTGATCATGATTAGGTGAGGGTTAAGTCCATGGTTCCACCTTTGGAGACCATTTAAATATTTTGTCCTCAAAGCTTGGGACCAAAGGACAAAATGAGTTGACAAGATGCATTCTCCAAGTGAGTGATTGAGATTCAATTTAGGCTTGATCCATGTGAGCTCAATCCTTAAATCCTATTGGTTGATGAATTTTCCTCCTATTTGGTGGTTGAGGGAAAATAGGATTTAATTAATTGAATTTAATTAGTATCTTTAGCCATGTGTACCCCTTGAATGGGTTGATTTGATTTAAATGAACTATGTAATTAGTTAGATTAATTACATAATTAATTAATTTATCATGCTTTATTTGATTTAAGTTGAATTTATGACTTTTAATTTTTAATTAAATTGATTTAAGGCTTGATTTGAATTTTGATTTGATAAATTCTTGATTTGATTCAATTGCTCTGATTTTTGCCTTAGTTATTCACTTGGTTTATCTTGTCCAATTTTAGGTGATTACAAATGCCCCTCTTTAAGTCAACATGCAAAGCGTGTCGATTCAAAGAATGTCTTGATTCGTTGTTGTAAAGTCCTAATTTCGTTGATGGTTGATTTTGATGTTCGGTATAAGATGCAGATTTTGATGAAATTTGATTGGATTTGATGTCCTAATCATCAATTTGATGATGAATTATTTGATATGGTACCTGGTTTGATCTAATTCAATGTTTAATGCCCCTTTCGATTGATTAGCGAAATTTTTTTTGATAAAATATTACGCTTTAATTTGATGGTCGTGCTCCTAATTTGATAATATTGATGTCGTTCCTGATTATTCAAGTGTATGCCCCCTTGGAAATGAAATGAAATTTAATAGTTATCTAAAAAATATGATGGTTTAGGTCATTTTTTGCGTTAATTAGGTCAATTTATAATAAATTTCAATTTCATTTTTTATAATAAATTTGCGTTCGTGTGATGACAAATGCCCCTAATTTGGTAGAATTGGTGAAAATTTTGGGTCCCTGGTCACTTTCTAGTCAAAGATGCCCTTTTTTAGGTCAAAATGGCCTATATATAGGGGTAAAAAGTTAATTTTACTATTCATTTTCACTTTGCCTTTTGACTTTTCCTCTCCGAGTCTTCTGAGCTTTTCAGCATGGTTATCTCGATTTGCAAGCACTGATTCAAGCGAGGGCATTGGTATCATTGGCCACCTGGCTATGGACCTCCGATATGTACCCAATCAACTTGCTTTGTGAATTTAATGCATTTAATTTGAAAAAAAATGAATTTTTCTGAGAAAAACCATTTTTTTCTTTTTTTTCAAATTAAATAGCGCTTTTAAACATTTTAATAGCGCGTACACCTCCCTTTTAGCACTTCCAAAATTTTTAATGGCACTCTGCAATTTTTATTAGCATGTACACATGTTGAATTTAGGGCTTCTTTCACCTTAAAAAATTTCTCTAGCGTGTACAAATTGTAATGCGCTTTTGATTTTTCAATTAGCGCGTATATGTATTTCTTTTAGCGCATACAAAGTCTTTTAGCGCTTATACCATAGAACAACACTTTCACAAATTTTACTTGCGCTTTCAATATTTTTAGTTGTGCTTTTTCTTTTTAGCACTTTTAATCATTAAAATAGCGCTTTCACCCTGTTTGGTAGAAATGCAAATGACTACGTCAGTTTTTTGAACCGTACAGTGTCGTCAATCAGTTGATTGGCTTGGGTAACAAACCTGATTTGGTAGCAAGTTGTTGGATGTCAGTTTGAGTCAATGTAGTTTGAATTTTTTATTGTCAATCTTGATTTAGATGATGGATGATGATAAATTTTCCGTCCTCTTTGAATAGAATCAGTAAAATTGATTGTGATGTGATATATATTTTTCTAAATGTTTGATTAACTTTGGATGATTCAAAAGATATTGTTTTCAAATACTTATGTGATTTAAACTTTCTTTTTGCAGGCTGTGCTTAAGTCACTAGCCGTTAGAGGTATGTATCCCTTACCATTTCAGATGATCGACGACCTCAGGGGTGCAGATCGTCGGCTTATCAGAATATGTGATCTTCAATTCTTACTTGTCCTAACTTGATTCAGGGTGAATCAAGGATTGATTATAGCTATGGTAGAGAGGTGGCACTCTGACCATAATATGTTTCACTTGCCCATGGGAGAGATGACCATCACTCCTGAGGATGTGTATCACATCCTTCGTATCCCTACACATGGAGAGTTAGTATACTATGATCAGGTATATAATGGTATAGCTTGTCAGTGGGTGTTTTAGGACCCGACGATTGGTGATGACCATATCCAATGGGCATAGTTCCCTTTGTTCCTAGTTCTTCCTGTGGTCTTGGGTGCTCTAATTGGTGGCTTTCTTCTCCTTGATCACCAAGGGCATGGGTTTGTTGTTGGTTGGGGACACATTCTTTAGGACCTGATTTCTCATCCCTGATGGTTTGATTGGGGCAGTTGCATTTTGGCGCAGCTATATCATGAGATGCATACAGTTGTTTATCAGTGTTGAACGACTCTATCTGCCAGAGTCATTTTACTATAGTTATGGACATGGGAGCACATCCCAGTTACTAGGTCAATTACTGTTCGTCACCATGATCCTGGATGGCCTTTTTCCTAGATGTATGAGGGCATGATGATGCAGGCCCATTTGGGCAAGTTGGATCACTGGTGGTGTATGATTGATGATATGGATCACGTCGTATGGCGTCCATACATCAGATGTGAGGCTTGGCCAAAGGATGCTTCTAAGCTTCCTTTTATGTGTTGTCCTCGATGGATGATAGGACACACTCCTCTCATCATTGAGAGATTCTTCTTCCTTTGAGTGTTACGATAGTATGGTCAGACATAGGGCATGCCTCAGGTTTTAGCTATGTATGACCAAGTATAGGTGGAGAGATTACCGTGGGGGTCCCAGATTTATTATAGGATGACTCGGCAGAAGGTAGAGCAGCTAGGTCACTTGTCGTGGGACATGAGAGACCATATTATAGATGCAGGGATAATTGATGAGTATGTTGATTGGTTCACTCAAAACCCTTTTTCGTGGTTCACAAATCTAGCAAAGTGGGTACCAAGGATTAAGGAGGAGTTGGATGATGACGATGGGGATGGAGGTGGGGGTCATCAGAGGTGAGGTCATCGGGGACAACAAGGTAGGAAAGTGGTTGTAGGAGGTAAAGTTGTGATTCCAGTGATGGTTGTTGCACCTATTCCTCCTAGGGATGGTGTTCAATGAGGGGTGGTCGGCCTAGGGTTTGAGGTGCTGGTGTGGATAGAGTTTTACATCAGGTGGTTATGGATCCTATTGCCAAATGGGGCCAACATAGGGTCTATTATCAGAGACAGGTGGGTGCTTAGGGAGTGGTTGATGTGGATGCTCAAGCCGCACATATTTTTCTAGACAGGCACAGGGCAGACCAGCATAGACTCCTCTTCCACAGGCTCCTCCATAGTTTATTCCATAGGTTCCTGCTTCCTCTGCGATGCCATCTTCTTCTTCTTTTGTTCCATCTTTATCCATTTCATCTTCTTCCATTCCGTCTTATCCATTCCATCTTCTTCCATTCTATCTTCTTATATTCCATCTTCTTCCATTATGTCTTCTTCTTTTCCATCTTCTTCTATGGCTCCTCCACCGACTCCTCCTACCCAGGCCCTAGCATAGACTCACGCACCAGCTTTAGCCTCATATGTGAGATCCCTTCAGTATGAGATGTCAGAGATGTGACAACATGTTACTCAGCTGAGTTTGATCATGCAGGAATTTGTGGCTACTATGAGTCAACATGGTTTACAGGCTAGTTCCAGCAGACCTCCTAATAGTGACCGTGGTCTTGATGGTGTTGATCTTGCTGGAGGTTCTGGAAGTTGACTTATTTTGTAGAGATGATACATATTCTATATTCATTGATGTATATGATGTTCCATTTTTTATCTTGGGACATTAGACTCTGTTGCTATTCTTTTTATCAGTTGATGTTCTTTATGTTATGCCTTGATACTTGTTGATACTTTGATGGACTTTGATGGACTTTGATTTCCTCATGTATATTGTTTTGATGATGATGCCATGGACTTTGATATTTTAGTTGACATATTTACTTTATGTGACGTCATCATGTGTTGGACTTTATTTTTTAAGTGTTTTGCTATGATATGTAGATCTATATGATTCTATCTCCTATATGCTTTGTTTTATGTTTTTCAGAATGCAGTTGATGATATGGATGCACACGTTCTATTTATGCTTAAATGATTGTCTTATGTATGACATAAAATAGGTGAATGTATGTGATATGGATTTTGTAATGATTTATGATATATGATGTTTTTAATGGTTTATGGATGCAAATGATACGTAAATGTTATTGATGATGATGTAATGATTTATGCGATGTAATGGTACTTATGAAAATATGGATTTAAATGATATGGATATGTAATGGATTTGTAAATGTAAATGTGATGCAACAGTGTGATGGATCTATATGATGTAATGATGGAATATTGATATTTAATGATTAATGATGTATATGATCCTAAATATTATATTTTATATGGATGAATGATGTAAATGCAATGATATATAATGTATGATGGAAATAAATGCCATGAGATTTTAATGAATGGATTTAGCTGAATGGTGCAATGGGCAATGTTTTTAAATGAACTAAATGATATGCAACTAATGATGAACTTATGTCTATTTGAATGAAATGATTTAATGGATGCAATAAATGTTAACTAATGAATGCAATGGTAAATGCACTTAATGGATTTATATGAATGATTTCTTAAAAAGAAAGCACACTAAATGAGATGAATCTTTAAAATGAATGCAACCTAATGCAATGTCACCTAATGAACTTTAATTTAAATGATGCAAACTAATGCAATTAACTTTAATGAAAATTGATGCAAGCTAAATGTGGTGAACCTAATTGAACTTAGGAAGAAATCCTAGATGAATGCAAGATTTACCTGAATCTAACAAATGCAAGTGAACTAATGCAATGCACCTTTGATTTGATTTTTGATTTCCAACACACTTAATCACATATAGTTTTTGATGTTCCTCTAATTTCTTATTTGACTCCACCCCCTTTCTATTTTCCTCTTGCGAATTTGTTTTTATGCTAAGAAAGGCAAATACTTTAAATGCATTTAATCTAAGATGTATGCAACTAACTGTCACTATTCAAAAATTTGGAGCTTATATTCATCATTGAGAAGTTTGTGATATCTGAATTTAGTACAATCATCACTAGTTCAACTATGATGATATGAATACTTTTTCCACCTATTATGTTACTTTCCCCTCCTTTGGTACAACTATCACTGATTGAAGTCAATCATGAGAGTACGAATACCGATTTTGTCAGATTCTATGTTGCAAGTGGATTTTGGTATTATGATATTTAACATCAAAATATCCAAGGTATCCTTTTGAGTAAACAAACAAAAATCTTAGTTTCATTATATGTACAAGTCCTCGATGATTCTTTGATGATCACGTCCTTAGACAAATAATATATTCTTTAAAACTTTGATCTTAAGACAGTCATTCAGAAATCAACAAAATATCATGCTTTCATCATAGCTTGTCTAGTTTAAAAACTTTCATCGATTCGCTAGAAAGACATGATTTCATCAATCAAGTCAACACTTTAGAAAAAAAAATTTAGTATTTTTCAAATCCATCTTTCAAGTATAGTTCCATCCATTTCATATTTTTAATCCTGATAAAGATAAGGTCTTGTGAGATTTTGGATCAATTTTTGTGCTTGGTTCACATTGGATTATAATTAGGATTCGATTTAGTGTTTCACTTGCATTTTGATGAATTGATTTGGTGCCTGATTGAAGTTTTCTTTTGATGAATCCTCTCTCCTTTAGAGTAGATTGCCCCCAGTTTGATGTGATTTCATTGTTGGACTTAGGACAATTTGCAGATTAGGTGACCAAAATCTTTAGGTACTTGCAGATGCAACTGTGGGGTTTTATTATGCAGTATATACAAATGCTGGCGAATGCAATATTTACAAGGATGACTACTAGGTATGCGACTAACTTGGACTTTCAATGGCACATGTTTACTAGGTTTTCACCAATTGAATGGATTTTCTTTCTTTTTTCTATTTTTAAAGCTTTTTTCCTTTTTTTGCTAGCAAGGTGCCTATTTGCTAGGTTTTCACCAAGGCACTTTTTTTTTCTAATTTTTTTTTGGTATTTTCTCTTTTTTCAATTTTTTTTTCCATATTATCAAGGCACCCATTTGCTAGGTTTTCACCAAGACAACATCCTTTTGAGGATTATATCTGAATATTTTTGGCTTTCTTCATGCTCAATCTTTCACTGTTTTTGATCTTTTCTGCATTTCTGATTTGTTTGCTCTTTTTTGTTTTTCAATGTTTTTGGTATTTTTAGGATCTCCTTTAACTATATAAAATAAATAGGATACTCTCCATCTGATTTTCTAATACTCTTTTTCTCTACACTCTTTCATCTACTTCATGTGTAGAACCTTTTTAGATGAATGGTATTGATAGGTTCTTGTAATTCTTCTCCATCACAATCAGCTAATTTATAGGTGCATGTCCCAAAAGATGAAGTGATCACAAAAGGTCCTAACCAGTTTGCTTCCCATTTTCCGTTCTTTTCTCTCTCTACTTGATTCTTGGGATTTTCATGCAAAACTAAGTCACTTGTTTGAAATGTCCTTGATTTGATATTCTTGTTATAGGTCCTTAACATTCTTTTCTGATATACTTTCAAATGATTGAAAGCTTGTTGTTTTTCATCTAGCAGTTCTAGTTCATGTAATCTAGCAACTATATAATCTTCCTCACTTATCAAACCATGTAGGGATACTCTTAAAGATGGGATTTCTATCTCCAAAGGTAAAATTGCTTCTGCTCCAAAGACTAAGGAAAATGGTGTAGCTCCCGTTGGCATTCTGATACTTGTCATATAATCCCATAAGGTTGGGTTTATTTTTATATGCCAATCTCTACTTGAATTGTCCACGGTTCTCTTCAATATCTTTAAGATGTTCTTATTTGTTGCTTTGGCTTGTCCATTACCTTGGGGGTAATATATTGAAGATGAGTGATGTATCATGTGGAATTTTGTACATAACTCTTTTAAATCCTTGTTTTTGAAATGTTTTGCATTGTCAGTTATGATGGCATGTGGGACACCATATCTAAAAATTATGTGATTTATGATAAACAAGGATATCTGCTTTCCTGTGGCAGTTGATAGGGGTACAGCTTCAACCCATTTGGTAAAATACTCTGTTACAGTGATAATGAATTTATGACCATTTGAAGATGGTGGATAAATCATCCCTATTAAGTCCAAACCCCATTGATAAAATGGCCAAGGTGTTGTCATAAGATGAAGCTCTTGTGCTAGTACATGGATCAAGTTCCCATGATATTGACACTTTCAACAAGTTTTAGCAAAGTGACAAGTGTCCTTTTCCATGGTAGGCCAAAAATATCATATCCTAAGAATTTTCTTAGCTAGGGTTAAACCATTTGAATGTGACCCAAAAATCCCCTCATGAATTTCTTGTAAGGCTATATATGATTCCTCTTTCTATAGACATCTTAGAAGCATTCCATCTAGACTCTTACGATACAATGTGTTGGACATTAAGGTATAATGAGAGGCTTGGCATATAAAGCTTTTCTTTTGATTCCTAGTTTGGTTCATAGGTAAGATTTGGTCTTTTAAGTTAGTATAAATGGCTCCATACCAAGATGATCCATGTCTTGTTAACAAACAAATGGTATGAGGATGGGAAGGGTCAAATGCGGGTTGCTCAACTTATTCTACCAGGAATTCATATCTGGCACTTTGATCTGGTATTTGGAGAAGTGATGCCAAAGTTGCCATTGCATCTGTTGCTTTATTCTTATCTCTTGGTACTTGTTCAAATGTGATGAGAGTGAAGTATTTCTTGGGATTCTCAACCATATATTTGTAAGGTATCAACTTGTCATCTTTAGTTTGATATTCATCATTAATTTGATTGATAACTAGTTGTGAATCTCCATAGACTTGTAGCTCTGTCACTTTCCATTCTAATGCCAATTTTATACCAATGACCAATGCTTCATACTTAGCTATATTATTTGTGCATAGGAATAGCAATTTGTATGATTTCAAAATTGTAGATCCTTGAGGAGTAATCAAAAGTATTCCTACTCCTAAACCATGTTGTGTATAAGAACCATCAAAATATAATTGCCATGTTTTTTCTTCAACATACACAATTTCAGAATCTGGAAATTCCACCTAAATGGGATGTTCATCTTGTAATGGTGAGTCCGCTAGTTGATCAATAATGACTTGGCCCTTGATAGATTTTTGATCCACATATTCTATGTCAAATTCACTTGGCATCATGACCCATTTGGCTAGTCTCCCATTTAATGTTGTTTTGCTGAGGAGATATTTCAAGGGATCAATCTTTGCAATGAGTCGAATCTTGAGGGATAACATATAGTAGCGTAATTTTTGGGAAGAAAAAACTATGGCCAAACATGCTCTTTCAATAAAGGTATAGTTCAACTCATATTTCACCAAAGTCCTGCTTATGTAGTAGATGGCCTTTTCTTTTCTTGATTCATCTTCTTGAGCTATGAGTGCCCCTAATGAATGTTCGGTCACTAATATGTATAGAATTAAAGGCTTGCCTCTTATAGGTGGTATCAAAGTTGGAGGATTCATTAGATATTTCTTCAACAAGTTGAAGGCCTCTTCACATTTCTCATCCCATTTGAAAATTGTGTCTTTATGAAGGAGTTGAGTGAAATTATGACACTTTTCTGCTAATTGAGAGATGAACCTTCAAATGGATTGGATCCTACCTTGAAGAGATCTCATCTGACTTATATTTCTAGGTGACTCCATTTCCATGATGGCTTTGACTTTGGTGGGGTCTACCTCTATTCCTTTTGTTGAAACAATGTACCCTAGTATCTTTCCTGATTGAAAACCAAATGCACACTTCTTCAGATTTAACCTTACTTTAAATTGATCCAATCTTACAAATATTTTCTCTAAGATAGGTAGATGTTCTTCTCTTGAGTGGGATTTAGCAAGTATATCATCTACATAGTCCTCCATGAACTTGTGCATCATGTCATGGAATATGGTCATCATGGCTCTTTGATAGGTCGCTTTGGCATTCTTTAGACCAAAAGGCATAACATTCCAACAGAATGTACCCCATGCACATGTAAATGTTGTCTTGTCTTGGTCTTCGGGTGCTATCTTTATTTGATTATAACCACTAAACCCATCCATAAGTGAGAACATTGAATGTCCTGCTATCAAATCTACAATGGCGTCTATGCTTGGTCACGAAAATTCATCTTTAGGACATGCAAGATTGATATCCCTAAAATCTCTATAAATTCTGATAGACTTGTCTACTTTTGAAACTGGCACAAAGTTTTAAATCCACTGGGCATAATCAATGGCTCTTATAAACCCAACTTTCAACAATTTTTCCAACTCCACTTTTACAAGTAAAGCTATGTGTGGATGCATCTTTCTTAGTTTTTGCTTCATTGGTCTTACTCCTTCTCTTATGTTCAAATGATGCATGATTAAATTTGGATATAATCCTAGCATATCATCATATGACCATGGAAAAATGATTTGTTTTTCTTTGAAAATTTTGATGAAGTCCTTTCTTTCTTCACTAGATAGAGATGTTGCTAAGTGTATGATCCTTGGTTCTGATTCTGACCCAATATTCACTTTTTCTATTGGTTCAATCAAGATAGGAGATCTATCTTCATAGTGCTTGGGTAAAGTATCCAAACTCCCTTCATTGGGTGCCTCTATTGGGTTTTCACCTTTTGAATCATTCTTTATTTCTTTCTCTTTTTGATCTAATGTTGCCACAACGTGGTTTTCAACATTAGATTCTTTCCATTTTTTATCTTTTTTATTTTTTTCATTTTTTATTGAATTGTGAGTTTGGATAATTTCCTTTGTCACTTCTTCCTGATATTTTTTGGTAGAAGAAGGCTCAACCACATTTAGGTATTGGGACACCAAGTTATCATTCAAAAATGTATGGAGGATGGTAGGTTCAAGAGAATCCCATTCGATTAATTATGGATAGATAAGGGTCAAAGGATCAATGCTTTGGTTTAGTCCAATGGGGTTTAGGGACATGACTTCATTTGAAGTTTCAAACATTGTATCGCTTAAATCTATAATATGTGCTTCTTCAAGATGTTCTAGAGAACTAGGGTCAAAATCCTCCTCACTAGAATCCTCTAAGGTTTCTGTTGGGTAAAAATCTCATGGATTAAACCGAATGTTAGATTCTTCCATAGTATGTCTCCATGATGGTACGTAGGGTTCTCCTACCCATTGATTTATCTCAATCTATTGAATTGGTACATTATCTAAGACTCCTTGACTTGAGCTTGAGGCTTGATTCTGATTTGATTCTAAAATTGGTTCTTGTCCTTTTCTAGGAGTGTAAGTATGAATGACATCAATACCTTTATCTTGGCATGATTCATTTGACAATGTATCTCATTCCCAATCATACAATTCTTCATCACTTTATGACCCTAATTGCAATATTTGATCATAGACCTTAGGATAGTTCCTTTGAGTGTACCCTTCTTCTAGGTATCCTAATCCAGTCTTTTCTTTTCTATCTCTCCATGTTATTTCAATGGGTTCAATGAGTCCTTTGTTTCTTTTTCCTAAACGTCCTTGTCCTTTGTATCCCATTTTCTACATGATTTTAAATCCTTTCCCATATTGATGTGTGGGAATGCTTATATTTTGGATGTGTTTTTCATGGGTACTTGATTCCTCATCCTTATATAGCCAATTTAAGATTTCATTGTCTTCTTCCTCCATGAATGAATAAGTATTTTCCCTCACAAAGTGATCTTTGTATTTATGAGGTAGATTGGATGGCCTTCCGTGTGATTTTGGAGATAAGGGTAGATCCATCATGGATAAGGAGTATTCACCTACACCCTTTTATTTAATTTGACATTTCTTTTCAAAGTTTTTTATCATATGGTCTATTTTTTGTTAATGAGCCTCTTTGGTGTAGATTTGAATGGATCTAGCTTGGTCTTCTTTCTGTTTCTCAGGAGCACTCTCCTCACTAACCTTCTCTTTTCCTTTTGTCAATATAGTTAGGTTAGTAGGACTTTGGTTAGTTTCAACAATAATTTCTTTTTCTTCTTTTTCTTTTACCTTCAAAGATGGAAGATCTTTTGAACTTTTTCCTTGCTCTATTCTTTGGGAAATTGACCCTTCTGCATTATGTGGGACTAAGGAATCATTAATAGGCTTCATGTTATTACAATATTGAAAGGGGTTTGAGTCCCCTCTTACAATGACTTCTTGTCCTAGAGAGGGGAATTTGAGACATTGATGATAGGTTGAGGGTACGACCTGCATTTCATGGATCCATGGCCTCCCTAATAGAATATTATAAGTCAACTTTAGGCCTAGGAATTGGAAAATGGTCTCTTTCTGCATTGGACCAACTCTGATAGGAAGTACTATAACCCCTTTTGAAGCTCTCTCTTAATCATCGCAGGCTTTTATGGTTATTTTTTCTTTGGATTCATAGCCTCCTCAAAAAATCCTAAGGCCTTTACCAAGTTTAGGGTACAAATATTCAAGCCAGCTCCTCCATCAATGAGGACTTTTTTCACTCTATGCTTGTGGATTAGGACCTCTATAGGCAAGGGTAGATTTTGCGGATGGTTTAGATACATATCATCTTGTTCTAAAAAGGATAGACAATGGGGTGCAACAAGATGTCCTACCATGTTTTGGAATTTATCCACATCTAAATTTAGAGGTACATTAGTTTCTACCAAATCTTTCTCTAGAATCTCCTTATGAGTAGGTGAGAGCTTGAGTAACTCTAGGATAGAGATCTGAGCAGGGGTTCTTTGCAATTGGTCTACCAAATTATATTATTTCAAAGATGAAGATGAAGTTTGATTTGGTAGGACAATTCTTGGGGAATTTCTAGGTAGAGTAATTTTTTATGCTTGCCCCCTAGTTATGACATTAGATGTTTCTTCCCTTGGATTCTCTTTTACCACAATCACATTTATGGTATTTTCATTACCATTCAAAGTATTAATAGTATTATCATAGGTATGGGAAAAATTTACATTCTCATTACCTCTTTTTTTTATTTTGATTGGTGTTTGATGACTCACCCTTTTCATGATTTAGGAAAGGGTTTTTTGAAGGTCGTATGATCCTCATTGTTTTGAGGCTCTTCCACCTTTATCGTCACATCATCAATTAGGTCTTGGACAAGATGTTTCAACTTCATGCATTCATTAGTTTTATGTCCCTTATTACGATGGTAATCACAATGGTGAGAATCATTCAACCAATTTAGATTAACTTGGGGTTCATATGGTCTTAATTTAGGTAAGGTAATGATTTTGTTAGCCACCAAAGTCCTTAAAGAATTTTCCAATGGTTCACCTAAAAAGGTGAATTTCCTCTTTTGATACGTGGAAAAGAAAGGTTTAGGCTTGTTGACATTAGAATTATTAAAGGGATTGTTGTTTGCATTGTTGTTGTTGTTGTTGTTAGAATTGGTATTATTGAAAGGAGCTTTCTTTGTTTGATTCACATTATATGTCAAATTCGCTCCACTTGATAAATTAAAGGGAGCAGCCTTTAAGTTGTGTGCTTCCACAACTCCATCATTCACAAGATTTTTATGATTGTTCTTCAACCATAGTTTAGGTTTATCATTGTGATTGTTGGCTCCTTTATTATTGTTATAATTAGATATATAATGATTATTATTAGTGTTGGTATAGGGTTTATTGTCTTTGAACAATTTTATCTCTCCCCTCTTAACCAACACATCTTCAATTTTGATCCCATTCTCAATAAGTTTCTTAAAAGTAGGGGGACATTGAAGTTGGAGCCTATAGTTCATCTCCATATTTAAGTTGTTCATAAATATTTCTATTTTCTCCTTTTCAGGGATACTTTGTGGATATCTTGCAAAAAAATGTTCTCCACCTTTGAAGGAACCCTAGGAAATATTCACCATCTCTTTGTTTAGTGTCACATAGGTTGAGCATGGTAATCTTGTGTTTGATGTTATAAGAATAAAGGGTTACAAGTTTGGAGGCTAATTCCTCGAATGTCTTTATCCTTTACGGAAGTTTGGAGAACCATTCCATGGCTTGACCTCCTAAACTTCTTGGAAAAAGTCTCATTAAGTATGTGGTATCATGCATAAATTCAATGCTTAGAGCACAACACTCTATAAGGTGATCCTGTGGGTCTTATTTACCCGTGTATTTGTCATACTTAGGAAAGACTACATTGATCAGAAAAGGTGCCATAACCAAGCTTTTGTCAAAAGAGAATGGGCACAAGGCCTCGATAGAGAATGGATTAGGTTCAACGACCTTTTTCATTAGGTCAATCTGTGCTTGGAACATTTTCAATTGTTTAGTCATAACACTCATTGGATTTTCATCTTCTTGGTTTTTCTTAAGTTGGTCCACATCATAATCATGTGGAAGCTTTACCCCTTCTTGGGCTAGGTTTAGGAAAAACTTATCCCTATCTCTATCTATTAGTTTATCCATGACTTCAAGAAATTCATTCTCTTGAGCTGCTCTATTATCTCTTTCTTCAAGTGTTTCCTTAGGCCCTTGGTTGGTGTTATTGATATTGTCATTGTTTCCTCCATGATGGTAATCTTGAAATGTGGAGTTTCTATCCATTGATTCAATTCTCTTTTCAAACAAATTTGGGATACTAACCCCTTGGTTGTGATTGTTGAAAGAGCTTTGATATTCAAATTCGGGGACCTCTTTTGCAATGCAAGTGTCATCTTCTTGTAAAGATAGTTTGAGTTTATGAGAGCGTGTAGAAACCAGCATCCAACAAGGTTTGATTTTGAATCATTTTTCCCAATTTGGTAATTGTTTGCTTTTATGAAGAGATTTAAAAATATAAGATGAATTTTAAAATGGATATCTCTTACTTGTTGTATTTATTTTTCAAACAAAACAATCACAAATACACTTGTTCTTTTTAACCCTCTCCACAAAAAGTGTTTGAATTTGTAAGGATGTTATCACGGGTTTTTGCACAAAAAGATACTCCAAGAAATCTACCTAGTTCACAAGTTGGTTCATAAACATGGCTCTACAAGGTATTCTTTTCTATTTTAACAAGGTATTTAATCAATATTCCATTCAAAATGGACATTAAGTTTTCATCCTCCAAAATTAGGAGGCTTCCCACCACCGGTATGTTGGAGTTTTGCGCAATCCCGAAGGACTACTTGAGGAAGTTCAAAAAGATTAATATCCTTTTGTCACACAACCCATTAAGGATGCATGCATTTTATTTTAGAGTGGGTTGGATTTTTGCAGCAAAAGAAAATATATCCCACTTTGGGTTGTCCCTCTCACCATCCTTATTAAGGGAAATCTAAGGAGGCGAGCCCACTATAGATCTAGCATGTTCATTTTGAAAGCAATAAAGTGGAATAAAGAGATAGGTTTTGGGAGTTTGATTCACCAAAAGGTGAAGATAATATCCCTATCTATTTCTCAATTCGCAAACACTTTTAACAAGGTTCAATTACCAAACCCACTAACTAACGGGAATTGAGTTTTCTACTCTTTTCCACAAACAAGGGGTTGTTCAAATTTAGTGCTTGATTTACTTAGCCTTTCTTTTAATCAAGGAACTTGATATTTTTGGCATTTTGATTCACTTAGAAAGTGAAGAGCATAGGCCTAGTATCAAATCCCTCAAACAATAATAGGTTGCTTTAATTACTAGATTTTAGAATTGACAAGGCCACAATTTAAGCAAAAATTGACCAAGTTTTAGGCTTACCTTGTTTCGAAGTTAGCTAAGGTTACGGGCATTTTTGATGAATTTTCCATTTTTATGCTCACCTAGTGGCGATCGTTCCTTTCCATTCGCTTATCCTCCAACAAGTTAGTCAACACAACCAGCCAAAATGAAGAAAACAAGAATAACTTTGAATTTAAGCCTTATTTATCAAATTTTGACAAAAATTGATTAATGTAAGTAAATCCAATTTAATGATATGAAATTTAAATTATAAGCTTCTACAACCTTCAAGTATTGTTCATATACCTCATTTTCTTGTTCAGAATCCTCCAAAATAAACTTAATGTGTGCAATATTCTCCTCCTTAATCCGTTTGGTCAAAGCTTTCCCTTCGTTATTAAATCTAGTCTCTGGTTTTTTCTATTTTTTTATGACCAATCATCCTGCACACACAGAGAAATCAGTTTCACAAAGTTAAATTCTGTTAATTCTCAATTTAATTGAAAGTGTAATAGAATCTATTAAAAGTGTTGTTAAAACAATTGAAAGCAATGTTAAACAAATCAAAAGTGCTATAGAAAATTATTAAAAGCGCTAGAATAGAAAATAAAAGTGCTACAGAACCAAGCAAAGGCATTAAAAGAAAGTCTTAAAAGCGTTGGAGAATGATTTGAACGTGCTAGAGAGTCATGGTAAAAGCGCTAAAAGAAATAAGATAAAAAATAGAAGAAATTGAAAGCGTTGAAACTCCACGTAAAGGCGTAGAACTTTGTTGTAAACACGCTATTTCAGACTTTAAACGCGCTAGAGAAACTGGTGTACGCATTGGAGAATGTCTCAAATGCACTGTTAAATCTGCAAAACAAAGAGTAAAACAAGATTTGCAAAAAAAATATTTACTTCTCCGAATTAAAAAATTTATGAGGCCTAAGGCCCCATGATGGGCGCCATTTTGTGTACTAGAAAAAGTACCTTCATAGGGTTAGTATTGCAAATAAATGAAAATAATAGCTAAATTACCACAAAGAATAAGCTATTTTAACAAATAAAGAACAATTAAGCACTCTATGGATCTCTATTTAGGGATGCTAATGCAAAGCTCTCAGCAAGCTTCTATTAGTGACAGTCCTAAAATGAGAATGGATGATAAACAATGCTAAAAGTTCAATTCCAAATGAAATTACTCCTATTTAGCTCTAAATTTTCCTTTCTAGCTATAAATTGCAAGAGGTTTGATGCTATTCTCATATTTGTGGATGATTATTGATTGAATTATGCCTTGCTTTTATAGATTTTGGCAAGGGTAGGGGGTGTGGTTGATTTGATCATGATTAGGTGAGGGTTAAGTCCATGGTTCCACCTTTGGAGACCATTTAAATATTTTGTCCTCAAAGCCTGGGACCAAACGACAAAATGAGTGGACAAGATACATTCTCCAAGTGAGTGATTGAGATTCAATTTAGGCTTGATCCATGTGAGCTCAATCTTTAAATCCTATTGGTTGATGAATTTTCCTCCTATTTGGTGGTTGAGGGAAAATAGGATTTAATTAATTGAATTTAATTAATATCTTTAGCCATGTGTACCCTTTGAATGGGTTGATTTGATTTAAATGAACTATGTAATTAATTAGATTAATTACACAATTAATTGATTTATCATGCTTTATTTGATTTAAGTTGAATTTATGACTTTTGATTTTTAATTAAATTGATTTAAGGCTTGAATTGAATTTTGATTTGATAAATGTTTGATTTGATTCAATTGCTTTGATTTTTGCCTTAGTTATTCACTTGGTTTATCTTGTCCAATTTCAGGTGATTACACTAGCTTAAATAAGAAACTAGGTATTAGGGAACTTTGGGTGGGGGGGGGGGGGGTAGCTAGGGGGGCTTATGGGACCCAAGAACAGTGGTTCTTTTAGATCTATAGGATCATGTTAATTGTACTTGTGGATTAGTAAAGAGTTCCCAATCAAACCTAAGTTTTAGAATATTCAATGTCTATGGTCCAATCCCTAACAAGGTGAAGGAAATGGTATGGAAAGAGATTGAAGGGAAATTGATAGAATTTAATAAAGAAATTTCTATCATTGGGGGAGATTTTAACACAATTACAAAGGCTTCAAGAAAAAGTGGTGTATTAAAAATGCTTCCTAGAGCACTAGAATACTTTAATGATTGGATAAATATAAATGGACTTATAGAAATTGTGACCTCAAAGGAATGCTTCACATGGAACAACAAGAGAAAATGATTCAGTTTCATAGCATAAAAATTGGATATATTCCTACTTTGTGGGATCTTGGCTCAATTGCCTTTTACTATGGCAGCAGAGGTGAAACCGATCTCAGGCTCAGATCATTTCCCAATGGAACTTAGAATTCTTAAAGATAAGAATCCAGATAAGTGTGTTTAAGTTTAAACAGATGTGGTTCAAGGATGATGGATTCTTGGAGATGATAGAAGGATGGTATAAGGAAGTAGAAGTATTGGGGTCTAGACTTTACCACGTTGTTAATAAGTTAAAAATCATTAAACAAAAGTTGAAGGTGTGGACTAAAGAACATTTTGGGAACATATTTGGGAATAAAAGAGTACTGGAGGGGAAATTAGAAACTCTTAATGAGGAAGTTTTAACAAGAGGGATGGATAATTCATTATATGAGGAGGAAAAGATCCTTATGAAGGAATATGAGGATGTTCTCACTAAGGAAGATATTTTTTGGAGACACAAATCCAAAGAGTTGTGGTTAGCTGCAGGAGATAGGAACACTAAATACTTCCATAATAGCACTAAGAAGAGAAGGATTATAAATAGAACAACATTAATCAAGGATAAGGAAGGCTGGTTGATTGAGGATCCAGAGGGGATAGAAAAATAAGTTATCTAGTTCTTTGAGGAAATTTTCCACACAAGGCAAAACTCCAAATTTAGAAGCTCAGGAGAGCATTATCAGAGATATCCCAAAAATAATTACTAAGCACCAGAATAAAAGCTTGTTAGAAAAATTCACCCTCAAAGAAGTAGGAGAAACCCTAAAAAAATAAATCCTAATAAATCTCCTACCCCAGATGGCTTCCCAACATTTTTATTTCAAAAATATTGGGACTTCATAGGGGAGGTAATCATGACTACCCTAGATGGGGTAAGGAACTCAGGAAAATTCCTTAAGGAAGTTAATAACACCTTCACTGCCTTCATTCCTAAAATTGATAAACCTAAAACCTTTAGTATTTTTAGACCTATAGAGTTGTGCAATACCCTATACAAATTATTTTCCAAAACTATGGCTAGTAGACTCCGAAAAATTCTTCCTAATTTAATCAGTGAAGAACAAACAAGGTTTGTTCTAGGGAGATCAATTTATGATGGGGTGATTATAGCACAATAAGCTATTCACTCCATTCAAAAGAACTACGATCTGAGCATGTTAATTAAAATGGACATCAAGAAGGCCTATGATAAATTGGATTGGCTCTTCTTGAAGAATGTCTTGTTGCCTTTGGCTTTGCTAATCAATGGGTGGATTTGATTTATGAATGTATTTCTACTCCCAAACTTTCCATCTTGGTTAATGGATTACCTAAAGGTTTCCTTGACATCAAAAGGGGAATAAGATAAGGGGATCCAATCGCCTCATTCCTCTTCATTATTATGGCAGAAGCATTAGGAAGATCGATTAATAAAGCAAGATCTGAAGATAGGATTAAAGGTATTAGAATAACAAAGGACATAGATCTGACTACTCGTCAACAATTTGTGGATGATATGATGCTCTATGGGCAAAGCACTAAGTAGGAGGCTAAATCCTATAAAAGGAACCTAGACCTATATAGACCTATATGCTATGGCATCTGGACATGAGATTAATCCATAAAAATTAGAGATCTTTTTTAACACTGACCCAGATTTAGGATAGGAAATTTGCAGTATCCTAAATTTCAAAAAAGGGCTCCTACCTTGCAAATATCTAAGGCTCCCACTAGAATCTAGCACAAGGTCATCAAAACTATGGAAGAAAACTATAGGTAAGGTCAAATCCAAAATGGAATCTTAGAAGGGGAAATGGCTCTCAACAGCTAGAAGGGCTACTATGGTCCAAGCAGTCCTGACAACACAACCTATTTATCAGTTAGCTTGTATAGATCTCCCAGCCAATAAAAGGGAGGAAATTAATAAATTATAGAGGACCTTCTTTTGGCAAGGAACAGGGGACAAAAAGAAGACCTCCCTATTGGCATGGGATAAGGTTTGTAGTCCAAAGGAGGAAGGGGGACCAGGGATAAAAGATATCAAGCTCCAAGGGAAAACTTTAAGGTCCAAACTAGTATGGCGTATGTATAGAAATCCATACCTAAAGTGGGTCAAAATTTTAACTCATAAGTATTTAAGTAACTTAGATCCTATTAATATTTTTAGGGAAAAGTCCCTCCCAAGGGATTCTAGAATTTGGAACTTCATGCTAGATTGTAGGCTCATTATCCAAGAAAAGTTGACTTGGAACCTAGGGAGGGGTGAGGAGGCTCTCTTTTGGTAGGACTCATAGGGAGCATTTAAAGCTCTAGAACTAGTAGGTAACTTAGAACAGTCCAGAAGTATCTTGGAATCCAGATGGGGTAAAAGAGTCAAAGATTATGTCTCCTTCGATGAGGAAGGTTTGGGATGCAAATGGAAGGACATAAAGTACTTGAATCTTCTTCTCTTTGAAGAAGAAACTCCGAGCTCTATTTTGGAAGCAAGAAAAACTACCTTGAATTTAGGCTCGAATACACTGATATGGGATGGTAGTAAGAATGGGGAATATTTGGTTAAGGAAGGATACAAATTTCTTCGATCTAGGATTTAAAGCTCCAAGGAAAATCCCCCAACAACATTATTTTGGAACAAAGAGTGCCTCCCAAAAGCAGGGCTTTTTACATGGTTGGTATGGCATAAGAAGATTCTGATGTTAGAGAGATTCAGGAAGATGGGATTTCAGGGCACAAGTAGGTGTCCTTTTTGTCAAAAGGAAGAAGAAACCATAGACCACATTCTCTTGGGCTTCTCTTTCTCTTTCCACATATGGGCATGGTTATGTTCACAACTTGGATGGGCATCTACCCTCCCAAGATTTATCTTAGATCTGCTTCAATCTTGGCCATTCCTTAAAAGAGATAGCATTTATGGTTCATTATGGATTTCTACTCCCTCAATTATTTTGTGGGAACTATGGAAGGAAAGGAATAGGAGGATTTTCCATGGGAACAAATTGGAATTAGAACAACTCTTGAACAAGATAGAAGTCTCAATCATTAAGCTCACCAATAATAGGATATTAAACAAAAATAATAAGGATATGGTAATGTCTCATTGGGAAGAGAAGATGAGGGGAAGATGGATTGATCTCAAAATCCCTCCCTATATTGGTTCAAGGGGAGCTTTTACTTCAAACAAATGGGAAAATTGTAAATGGCAGTCGCCTAGGAAAGGATGGTTCAAACTCAACTTTGATGGCACATCGAGAAGAAATTCAAGAAATGAAGGCATTGGTTGTTGTATCCATAACTCAGAGGGAAAGGAAGTTTCTAGGTTGGAAAAATATATAGGTAAGGAAACTAATAACTGGGCATAACTAATGGCCTTAGTGGAAGACCTTCTTTTATGTAGAAGCTTGGGTGTTAAGAAATAGAGATTGAAGGGGACTTAGAAATTATTATCAATGCCCTTAGGAAGGGATCTCATTAACTGGAGACTTGACTCAATATTATCAAGAGCCCTAGCTTTGTGTCAGTATTTTGATAAGTTAACTTTGAACCACATATATAGAGAAGGTAATTGAAGAGTAGATGAATTAGCTAATCAAGCGATTGAGGAAGGTTTGCAAGATATTGGAATCCTTTCTAATCAATGATAGCTTAATCATTAAAATTTCTCTAATATCTATTACCGGTTTATAGAAATTTGTATTTTTAGGAAACTTTTAGTTCCTCTATTCATGTATTGATATCCCCTAAAAAGTGTGATTTAATATTTTCACTGATTTATGTGCATCCTTTGAGATCATGATTTTTTAGGATAGCTTGTGATAGTTATATCTCTAAAGTTCACATGGGCAGTGTTGTAAGATCACTTACCTTATTAATTAAGCATCTTATCATTTTTGTGCAGTAATTATTATAAGTAATGGCATACGTATACAACTTTTTCATCACATTTCCCTTTGGCCAAAACTCTTTATATTTGATTAGCTCTACTCTCCATTAGTATTTTAGGTTTTTCTGAAGTGGGTAGATTTTAGAGGCCTGAGTATTTCCTTGGTTAAGTATCAATAGATACCCCCATTCGCATTATGTCTAGTAATAGGGAAATGTCCTTTTGGGGTGAATTTTTTGAGTCTAGGATAACTAAAATGGTCAAGATTCACAATAAACTAATTTATAGGGCTATTCTGAAAGTGATTGGAGAATAATTTTCCAATCTGATGGATAGGTAGAAACATAATACCGATATTGTAGCAATGTTTGTTGCTACAATTCTTCATATTGATCGGGATAAGGAGGCGATAGCAGAGCTTTGTAGGGTTATTTTCAAAGGATATTTGGTGAAGGAGTCAGACATGGTGCTCGAAAGTATTGATGGAAACATGTGCATTCTGAAGCGAAGTAAATATCGGGTTATAGACTAACCCCTCATGGTCTATCCAATTCTGTAAATTTCAAACTATAGGAAGTTTTGTGAGAGGCATGAAGAAATCAAACACAATTGGAAGTTCCTATTAGTCGTAACGAAGACTCATTTTTGCATGGAGTGGAAAGGAATGGATTGGTTTCTTAGATGTGAAGGTCTCAAGGATTGAGAAAGGGATCCAGTATAATTGAATGCCTATTTGGTTTTTGTCGATATTGATCTAATAGCTACTTTTGAGTCTAGGTATCTTATGTCAGTCTTGTGTATGTAATAGATAAGATTTAGCCCTAGCTAAGCATATAGACTACTTGTCGTACTTATAGATGAAAGATGGACTCAACCTTTTTGTTATATCCGGTAAATTTGATATCTCACAATGTATATTTACAAAGTAGGTTTTAAAATTAATATAGAAAAGTTTCCTTAATAGCTACAAAGATCTTCGGCTTAATGATGGTTGTCTTTGGAAATTAACTTCTCTATCTAGTGATGTATTTTTCTTTGATTACTTCACATAGAAGACTTGATGATTATGTATCAAAGTGACCATTTGTGGAATATATCTAAATTTATTTGGGTATTTTGTATCTCAAGCTTTCTTTTGGGTGAACTCTGTTATCAGATTCTAAATAGCCTGTGATTAAATTTTCTAATAGAATCCATATGTTTTACAGCTAAATCTTCCTATATTTTTGTTGGGAAGGAGTGCGAATGATTCAACTTCCATTTTTTAGCCCCTTTAGGATGCACAGAGGTGAGAAGAGATGACCCTCCATCCAGATTTTCCCTTTGTATTTCTACGTCACTGATTGGCCCTTCATTGGAAATTAGGTTTTATACTTGTAGTCTCCTTTCAAATGCTTATGACAAGTGGGAAGTGCTATTAGGGGTGGAGTTTAGGGGAGCCTTAGATGGCTATGTGGTCTTCCTCCTCTTTATTTTTCTCTCCCAACCTCATTCCTTTGTAGCAGAGATGGCTTTGAAGATTACTAAAATCTTTTGTAACCTTATCTTTAATTTATACTCCTTTTCTTGCCTGTGAAGGAAATTGTTACCTTGCGGTAGTTTTTTAGTCTCATCTCTGATTATCAATTTTATAGAAATGTTTCCTGGAGACACCTACAAATTAGCTTTTAGGTATTGTGAAAAATTAGGTCTCTCCTATTCATTTGGCTAGTCTTGTAGTTCTAATATAGTTCTCCCTTAACTATCTTACAACTACTCCCTTTTGCTGGATGGTTGCCCACCCTTTCCTCTTTATTCATCTTTGTATATTTAAGTGGGGACTCTCTGGTCTCTCTTCTTTTTTCGATTTATGGACCTTTTGTTCTTGTCTCACCTGATAGGAATCTTGTTTGTTTGAGGGGTCTAGGATTATTCAGCCCAAGTATGGAGAATCTCAGTCTCCCTCTTACCTCCTTTTGGAATTAGCAGACATGGATTTGTAACAGTTTAATTATCAAAATCTAATTTGTTCAAGTAAAACATGTTTATATAATGACTGAGATAGTCTCAAATTATGGAAGAATTAGAAGTAGTAGTTCAGATTGGTTTTCAATTTATGAATGAAAAAGATGGAATCCTTAGGGTGGGCTCTAATAATAGTTAGTATTAAGTTGGTTTATATAAACAGAAGATTAAAAGATGGAATCGGTTTCTAAATATCAGTTTTTAAGAGAACATGTTAAGACCATAACTTTAATTTGACACAAACATTGTTAATAGACAACATAATCATAAATTTTTATATCGGATTGGACTTCTAGTATGTGTAAGGTATGTGGGATAATTAGATTATCAAGCACACATATATATCAATTAAATTTACAGTTATAGAAGGATAGTAACCATGGAAATTTTAATTATATATATTAAAGAATAATGATAATTAAGGCTTACTGATATAAATATTAATTATATTTGCTAGTCATTGATGAGAGGATTGTAGTATTGTTGTAATTTTTTTTAATTGCTTAAAGCTAGATTTTGTTTATTGCATGATGGTTTAATATGAGAAAATAATCTTCCAATATATATATATATATATATATATATATATATATATATATATATATATATATATATATATATATAGTGATATCCTTTTCTTCATGATTAAGCTAATATTGATCTTGGCCAAGAAACAAGTGGTTGTAGGTCTTGACTACAACACCTACAAACTGTGAATAACTCAATTAAAATGGACATCAATCAAAGAATGGAAGATACGTGTTTTTTTTGTAATAGATTCAGGAATACCTAAATAAATTAATTTTCAACTTTTTAAAATGAGGGAATGCCCTCATACTTAAAAATTTTGTAAATAGGGGAATGCCTTTATATCTTAAACTTTGTAATTTTGTTTGGACTTTAGTCTTGGGCAATACTGAAGGTTTTCTTTTTTTCGTTCTTTCCTACCAGTGCCCATTTTGAACGGAGGTTGATGTATCCGAATTTTAAAAATTAATAAAAATTTATGGCTAAGGCTTTTTACCAATCAAAAAGAAAAATATCAATTGATATAACTTTTTGTATGCCTATGATAGGTGTTTTGCACTTTCATGAGAGATCATTTGGAATTGGAAAGTAGTTCGATGTTGATAGCCCCTTGAGATACTTCTATCTCATCATATTTGACAGTTGTGACTACATGATGATTTGGGATCCTGACATTGGTGTGTTTGGTGCATTACTTCAGTGGGCTCTTGATGAGTTGCTTCACAACTCTAGGTATGGTTTTGTTTACATCAAAGTAGCACATTTGTTTGATGGAGTAGTGTTCTTGAGGTTGTTGATGTGGGACCTGGTATTTGGTTTCAACATGCAAAAGCAAATTGCTTGAGGGCAAACAATCTTTGAGAAGGGAGGATTGTAATATCCCTTTTTTGAGACATTAGAAATTAATTAAATAATTAAATTTTAGGTAGTCAAATTATATCAAATTTAATGACAAATAAATTTAATTATTTAATTAAGCAATCAAAGTGTGTAATGCCCTGTCACGGAACCTAGGAGATATTAACCTAAAATATGCTACTAAGTTTACATAATTATTTTTTCTTAAGAGTTTACAAACAATAATGAATAACAAAGCGGAAGCAAATAACATAAAGATAATGCATACTCATAAATATAACTCATTAACAGATTACAAGTCTCAAGACTTCCTTGACATAGAATTACGTAAATATAAATTAATCTATTAAGTACAATAACCATTCAAATAAAGTACATCATCTCATAAAAAGAATACCCAAATACAACTGAACCATAAGGTATACATGATAATCCACATCCACTACACAAGTCGCAGGGTATGTAAATATAATCAAAGTACAAGGTACAATATAATAAATGAAAGATAAGAGTAAGTTTCTAATGATAAACAAGAAGATACAACCGCTACAAGGATCATCCAACACTAGTACGAGGACGTCAAAATCTCAAATGGTAAAAGAATCACTACCACCTGACCACGTGGAACCAAAGGTCCACTCCCACCGTGTTGAGGAGATAACAATCGACCCCACTCGAATATCAAACACCAAAAATTAACACAATACAACACCCAGGCAAGCGATCCTAAAAGCTCTTTATCTCAAAAAGGTACAATACCAACTGCAAAGATAAAACATACTCGACTAGAGGCAAACAACACACATATGAAACCTAAGATTAACAAATCAAACTAATTAGCAAACAACAATGAAGAATACATTAAAAATGAAGCTAAAACAAGGTTTTACCTTCACCTACCATGTAGCTTGTCTCCATTGTCCTCCTAGCTATGATTTCTTGGATGTGTTGAGCTCTCAGATTTCCAATTTGAAGCCCCTTGCCCAAGATGACACCAAAGTGTGGAGATTGAGTAAATTATATGCAAAACTAAAGCCTAATTATGCAAATATGGTGAATGAGATGCAAGTGATATGAAAATGGCTTGATTATGCTTGAATGCTCTTGAAAATGTTTGATTGCTTGATTGCCTATTCACTATTAGCTATTAAAGGGAAAATGAGGCTCCTTTTATAGAGTTTTGGAGGATCTAAGCCTAGGTGGCACAATCATACAATGGAGAATGAAAGGTGGAAGATCCTAGGGCTGGGATTGACTTGGTTGAAGGAGTTGAGAGAAAGGGGTATGTAGTTGGAATGTGAGAGGAAGAATAGGGATGATGTTCCTCTCACATTGACATGGAAGAGAAGGTGGTGGAAGGGAAAGACACATGTCAAGTGTCTCACAAAGACCAAAGAGAGGAAGAGGGAGAGACATTTTCCTCAATAGGACTCTTGGTACAAGTGTCTCATGAGTCACCTTTGACCCTTAGAGGTGGCTTGAGAAGCCCCTTAAGAATAGGGAATGTCTCTTGACTTGGTTTGAGAGAAGACATGTGGTCATGAGACCAAGTCCTATGAGGCCACATAGCCCTTAAGAATAGGACATGTGTGGGTGAGGATAATTATCAATAAATAATTAATAATTATTATTTATTTTAGCCAAAGTGATGTGTCAAGTGACTTGGTTTATGAGGTGGACTAAGGGACTTAGTCATATTTAGGTGATTGTGTATTTAATTAAAATCACTTTAATAAGACTAATTAGAAGACTTAGGATAGAGGAATAAACTATAGTGAATTTACTAAATAAATTGAATAATCTATTTAATAAATAGAGGAAATGAATATTAATTAAATAATAAATATTTAATTAATTCATCAAGTCAATATCAATTAAATAATAAATATTTAATTAATTAATGAAGCCATTTTTAAGTGTATACATTTTTCCCCTCTTTGAAATAATGTGCTGGTCACATTGTTTCAAAGAAAATTTCAAAGAAAAATTCAAGCAGTTTTGCCCCTGCCCCAGACAATGTCTCAAACGACCTATGCATGCCCCCTTGAGAGATTGATTGACAAAAAAAAAAAAAATTAATTTTTTTTTATATGTCGAAGTTGACAATCAATCTCTTCAAAAATTGAAGAGGAAGTGAAGAAAAACGGGGTGAAACGGAAGAAAAATGGGAGGTAGGGTCCACACACCAAGCACATCAGGTCCACAGGCTATAAATAGTGCAAAGGGGTCCACAATAGGCTCATTATGCACACGTGTCATTTGGAGATCAGAGCTTGAGAGAGAGAAGAGTAGAGCCATCAGGATGTTGTTCCCGCTATCAGATCATCACTTCGAGAGGGTCAAACGATTCCAGAGACCACCTGATTCTAGAGAGCCAGTAGGTCACTCAATCCTCTTTGTCAATTTGTGAGTTTTAGCATGTTAGGATTTGATATGTAGCATGTTTAGGATAGATTTAATCATAGGAAAAATTAGAAAAAAAAAAATTTCGAGGCCGAAAAACATATGCGCAGTTGCGGCGCATGAATGCGCAGCAATACGCTATGTTTGCACAACAAACTAGTCATTCTGCACATATGTACCATAGAATTGCACATGCGTTCAGAAATCAAAATTAGGTTGCGCAAATATGAATTAAATGTGTGCATATGCAAATTCTATGCATTTGTCAACGAATGCTGTGCAAATGTGGAATAAAACTGCGCAAATGTTTAAATCGGCGCAAACATTAGGGGATGTTGCGCTTGCATGTTTCTATGTTGTGCTTTTGTTTTGGATGATAGAATTTAGTCAAATTAGTCAGTCAATTAAGTCAAACTTGATGTTGATAATCCGATTTAATATGTTGGTGGTTAATTTTGATCAATTTGGTTAAGATAGGCAACATCGTAGCATAGTCGCTAGTTAACCAATCTTGATGTTAGATAATTGATAGAATCATCTGTTTAAACATGTGATAAACAAGTTTGTAATTGATATGATAGGATAAATAGATAGATAAATCAGTTGACCAACATCTGATAATTTGATTGTGTTGACTTGGATAGGAGGATATTATCGATGTTCTGATGTCACGGGAGAGATATCCCGTTACACAGAACCTTAGGCCGACACTGTCAGAGACTGATAGGTTATTTATCGGTGCGACCAGATTGTACTATGTGATCTATACACCTGAGATTCGAGTGAACTTGAGCATGATGATAGCATTAGCAGAGAGGTGGCCCTCAAAGACGAGTACCTTTCATCTCCTGACAGGAGAGATGACGTGACACTTGAGGATGTTTATCGCATCCTCCGACTTCCTATCATAGGCGAGCTAGTGCATTATGATCGGCACAGCGGGTTAGTAGAGTGTAGAGCCATCTTCAGAGATGATGAGATTGATGAGGCGAAGATTAGTTGGGAGGACTTGGTTGATTTTTATGAGCCTCTACCAGTGGTGTTAGCAGGAGCGATTAGGAGATTCGTATGCCCTGATCGTCGATCACACAGTTTTGCAGTTGGTTGGGGAGGCACATTACAACGGATGATGGATGATGGGACCCAATTTGCTTGGGGAGTATGTCTATTGGCTCATCTATACCATGATCTACATCAAGTGGTTTATCAGAGGAGTGCTTCGTTATCAGCAGGGGTTACATTACTTCATGTATGGGCCTGGGAGCACATTGCAGTTACACATCTAGTGGCCATCAGGCTTCGCAGTGCAGGGTAGTCGTACATTCATCTATATGCATCTATCTTGTCTCAGCATAAGCTGGGACATCTAGAGTTCTGGCGTTATACCTTTGATACCATTGATACAGTGATATGGAGATCTTATCTAGGTTGTGAGCCTTGGGATGATGAGAGACAGCTTGGATTCTGCTTCGAGTCACGATGGTTGATAGGGCGGACACCCTACATCATTGAGAGACAGTTGGTTAGTTGGGTTCTACGACAGTTTGGCAGGATCCAGGGCATGCCACAGGGAGTCACGGAGTTTGCACAAACACATCAGGAGAGACGTGACTGGGGGCCCATGGTTTCTTTTGAGCTGGTGAGACAAGAGTTTATTGACATGTCATTTCATGCATGGACTATGAGACAGGGGGTTGTTGACCCAGGGATGACTACAGATCTAGAGCAGCATATGAGGGATTATCCAATGCCACGTTTGACTGATCTGGCGGCGAGGCCACTAGAGAGAGATCTGGTGGAGAGACGCTGAGGTCGGGACAAGAGAGACCGAGGGAGAGGAGGCAGAGGTGATGGCAAAGATGGCGGAGGTGGTGGAGATGGAGGGAGAGGAAAGAGAGTTGGGCCTCGTATGAGAGGCAGAGCTGTTAGATAGAGGGTTTTGATGCCACCTCCCGTGAGACAGAGACAACCACCGACTCAGCTAGCAGTAGGGGTTCCAACACAGATACCAGCTGCTCTAGGATAGGTACAGGATGATCCCATGGTACAGGTATAGGTAGATGCCATGGTACAGGTACCCATACAGGCAAGACAGGTATAGGATGAGGTAGATTTTCTATTAGGCCAGGTTGGAGTAGTACAGGGCATACAGGTACAAGATGATAGACAGGATGAGCATATGCTAGATGTGGATGTCCAGGATGAGCAGGTGGAGATGGACATTAGGGGACAGGATCCCTATCTACAGAGGGACGCTGCAGAGGAGGAGGACCTAGATATTGATTCATTGCTAATTAGACTAGCAATGACATAGGTACAGGCAGACCATGTCCCTGGACTGGAGAGACAGGTAGAGTCATTATGGGAGAACATCTTGATCAGGCGTGAGTGAGACAGCGCCATAGAGAGACTAGGGGAGTCTAAGGCTTTATTAGATGAGCTTCAGAGGACAGAGGACTTGGGTCCCCATAGAGACAATCTACGTGCTATGGTACGGGCCGGGAAGGAGATTTCCTACATGCTGTTCCCAGTGATCAGTGGATTGGGAGCTTCAAAGAGAGCTCTTTTGCAGTTAGGATAGTTGTTTATGAGAGGCAGGTACTAGCTGGCAATGGAGGTGTATCATCATGCCCTCCTAGAGCACCCACAAATTCAGGAGATCCAGCAGGAGCCTCAGGTTCAGGTGGTTTCATTGCATCTCGCAGACAGCGACAGACTGAGTCTGGAGGCAGTGGATCATAGATAGAGGACATCATTGTATACACACACTTTGTATCATTGTATCATTATGTTTCAGTTTGTTATTGACTTGATGGACATGATATTGACACATTGTTATTTATGATATATCATTGGACATTTGGACATTTTATTGTTCTATGGACTCTATATATACAGTGATGCAGTTCTATTATGATTCACATTGATGATTATATATACATGTGCGTACTGACTTATGCAGGATGTGATGATTTACTTTGATATGCATAGTGTTTATGTTGTATGATGCAAATGGTTGACTTTCTGTTTGATGCATAATGGTTAATGATATAACATATGATTATGAATGCATGCCTTAAATGATTTTATTTATGCAATGCTAGTTAGTTACTAATGCAATGATTTAGAGAATGATATGTACAATAAGGAATATATAATGGATAATAAATGAATGATGTAATGCAAATGACGTTGAATGAAAATGTACCTAATATGATTATGTATAACAAATGACAACATGAGATAAAATGATAACTATGATGAAACATCACTTTAAATATGCATGTTAATATATATGGATAATGTACAACTGAACACACCTAGTAAATGAATTATGCAAAATGATTAAGTGTTGAAATATGCAAGATGAAAACTAAATGTTTTTGTTGTCCAAATGTCCTCAACTTAAATAACAATGTATCTGACACAAGAAGAATGGACTAGGAGAATAGATGACCTAATAAGAAAGATAACCTACAAATCCCTATAAAAGGAGCACTGATATGCAAGTCATGAATTGATTAAATGCAATGCAAAGTGAAATATGAAATGAGTATCTCCACAACTTCATGTAACATCTTAGAACTTCATAATAACTGGAATTTGATTTTCATCATTGAGCTCGTTATGTTGCAAGAGAATGCAAGCATCATGGTATAATTAAACCAGGATGGCCTAAGCACTTCTTGCATGGAATTTAATATAGAAAACTTGACAAGCATCTAGGTATAATTGAACCGAGATTACCTGAGTTTCATTTGCATAATAGACAAGGAATATTCCCCCCTCCATCGGGGAACAAATATTTGGAGTCGAGGTATGTGTTGGCGTATCACCAGTAATAGCATTTGTAGAACAACATGATTTGTATGCTATCAAGACTATTAAACTGATGAAGGCACTTACGCACAAACATCCCAATTACTTGTTCCTTTGATTTCATCAGAAAATATCCCACAAATAGCAATCAAAGAAAATATCATGCCCCATCCTGACTATTCTAATCAATGACATATGGGAGTTTCAAACTCATGTCAAGGATATCCCGGAATAGCATAGGAAACATGATAACAATGAAATCCAGATATGAATGCATAATCTACAACAAACTAGTCTAACATGCCTGTCATGAATATACATTTATTTTTCCAAAAGATAGTGTAAGATACATTTGATCAGTTCAATTGATGATGTATAGTCAGGACGTATAGATAAGCGGTCATGTTTCAAAGGATAGATCATAGATTATGATTCATCATGAGGATATCATTGTTGAAGAACGTTTGATTTTGTTTGCTTGTCTGGTTAAAATACTTCATGTTGTCCTCTAAGAGTCATGACTATCATAGATCCACTTCCCAAACTAGGTCAAGGACATGCCCCCAGCTAGGTGATGGTCTGATTTATTATGGATGAAGAAGGACACAACAAGACTAGGACAAATACTAGGACAAAAGATCAAGCTATGATGGGGTTTTATTATGGGTAGATACAATGGATGGTGTATGAACTAGCCATTTTATTATCATATATACATGGTGGGAATGCTAACTGACTAACCGTTTTATTGTGGATATATACAATGAATAGACACACTAGAAGAATCCTAATAGATAGATGAGCTAACTTGTCACACATAGCGCCTGCTTCCAAGTTTTCACCACACATGCTTTTATTGCAATTTTCTTTTGATTTTTTTATTTTATTTTTGTATTTTTGAGAGATTTTTCAATCAAATTTTTTTTATATACATACCCCTTGCATTGGGATTTCAAGGATAGAATTTCTTGAGGTGTATGTTGTTAAGAGGCTCATCCAAGGGATCTCCCTCAGGTGTAGACAATTGATAAGCCCCGAAGCCATAGACTGTTGTAATTACAAAAGGACCTAACCAAATGGGTTCGAACAATATTATTACAATAAAATGGTAAACATAAGTTATTACCGTATAAATATACGGTTGATGACTTCAAACAATATTTCTCAATCATCACTTTTGAGCACATTCCACAGCACGATAACAAGACTGTCGATGCAATGGCTACGATTGCTTCTCTGTTTGATGCAGAGGATACCAAAGCCTGTTTTGAGTTCTTGGTGGAATCTCTGACTTGTCTTGCATATGATGATCCTGATATGAGCATTATATGATGATCCATTAATGATAACATCTCATGCCCAACTGTCAAATCAACAATAATGTTAATATTTGGCAGAGGAAAATCATCTTTTGGACAAGCTTTATTGAGATCTCAAAAATCTATACAAATCCGGATAGACTTGTCTGGTTTTGAGACGGGGACAATATTTGAGATCCACTCAGCATAATCAATAGCACGAATGAACCCAACATCTAAGAGTTTCTTCAATTCTGCTTTAACCATTAATGCAATGTGCGGGTGCATCTTGTGGAGCTTCTGCTTAACTGGTTTAACGCCTGGTGCAATAGATAAATGATGCATAATGAGATTAGGGTCCAGCCCAGGCATATCAGCATAGGACCAAGCAAAGTTGATTTGTCTCTCTTTAAAAAACTTTGCAAAAGCTTCTTTCTCTGATTCTGTCAAGGATGCTGCTACTTTGAGAATGCGCGGAGACTCTTATGTTCCAATGTTAAGAGGTATTGTTGGTTCTATAAGGATGGCAGATTGCTCTTGGTATAGATAATTGGGAAGAGTGTCAATCCTTCCATCGTCAGGCACCTCAAGGAGGTTTTCACCATTAGATGCGTCTTTTCTTTTTACTATTTTTGGATCTAATACTGCCACTAAGTAGTTTTCACCATTAGATCTATTGATTATTTTTATATTTTTATGACTAAAAGGATTGGCACTCTCTCCAAAGTAAGCCATGTCATTAAGTTCTATCGGAAATCCCGACTTGTGATCTCTTGGTGGTAAATGATCTCTGATTCCAAGATAGTCAATGATTGCGTCATCATTATGAAAGACATCAAGTTCTAGGTGATCGGGAGAATCCCAATCTATAAGTTCAGGATGTACAAGGGGCATTGGATCATTCGGGTTAGTTTCAAAGGCAGAGATGGTATTGATGGAGAAGTTGTCAAGGTTTATGATGGTATTAGCGAGGTCTATTTCCATACTCTCATTCGAATCGTCTATCGCAAGATAAAGCTCACTTTCCTCACAATCGACAAGAGTAGTATCACGTGGGACTAATCCTAGTGAGTCAGTCCTTGAACTCTCTGCCTCATGGTAATCGTTACTATAGTGATGAACAACATCAAATCCTATGTCTTCAGTACAATTAGATAATGAATCCCATTCATAATCATTAAAGTCAGAATCATCATTATCCCCAAGTCTATCAATAATTCCCTGTGCTATCCTTTGTTTCTCTGGATCTACATACATACCATGTTTTCAAAACTATAAGGCAGGAGCTTTAGATGTCTCATGAAAAGGTGTGATCTTTGCTTTTCCTTTTGGTTCTTTTGGTCCTTCTCCTTTATACCCTAATCTTGTGGTATCTCTTTAATAATTTGGATTTTGCAAAATTGGCTTTATAACACCCTCTCTTTGTAACCCTATAGGTCCAGCATCTTGGTATCCCATCTTTTGTAGCAAAGTATACCCTTTACCATAGACATCAAGTGATATATATTCATGTTTGATATCCTCTCTATTCTGTTGTGACTTAAGCAAATGATTAGCATTACGCTTAGCTGCTTCTTTTGATATAGTGCCCCCACTTATAAATGTGTCATAAACAAGTGTGGAAGGGGGTTCTAATTGTTGTTTAGTGATCAAAGATCTGCCATATGATCTAGGAGATATTGGTAACTCTGTGATGCAAAGAGCTTGACCTAAAGTGTACTCTCCCATACGTCTTTCTTTTATATCTATCTTGATCCCATTAGATTTAGAAGTTGATGCTATATTACTAGGATCAAACAGTGTAGTTGCAGAAAATCCAGTATGATTATAAGGTACCAAAGAATCAGATGTCTTCACAGTGCTACAATACTGGAAAGGATTAGGATCTCCTTTGATAGTGATCTCTTGACCATTGTGAGGGAATTTCAAACACCGATGATAAGTTGATGGCACAACTTGCATGGAATGAATTCATGGTCTTCCCAAGAGAATGTTATAAGTGATATCCATGTCAAGAACTTGGCAAGGTACATCTTTAACTATAGGACCTACTCTGATAGGAAGAACAACAAATCCCTTGGATGACCTCTCTTTTTCATCATAAGCTTTAATTGTGATTTTTTTCTTTGGATCTACAACATTTTCAAAAAATCCCAATGCAAGGACTAATTTAAAAGTGCACATATTCAAGCTAGCTCCTCCATCTATTAGAACTCTCTTGATTTTGTGACTCTGTACAAGGACTTTGATATGTAGGGGAGCATTATGAGGTTGGGTAATAGCTAAATCATCATTTTCAGTGAAGGATAGATAATGTGGGGTTGTTAAATGTCCCACCATAGCTTGAAATTGATCATGATCTAGATTCGTGGGGACTTGGGTTTCTAATAGAGCTTTCTCAAGGATATCTTTATGAGATGGGAATAGACGCAAAAGCTCTAAGATGGATATCTGGGCAGGTGTTTTCTTGAGTTGTTCCAAAAGATTGTACTGGTTGGAAATATTAGGTATAGACTTCGGGATATAAACAGACTTTTTTGAGAGGCACTTGGTTTAGATGGGATTCCTTGGAGAGTAACCTTGGATTGAGCACGAGTAGTAACATGGACTGGTTGACTCTCTGATTTTTCCTTTATGGTAATGACATTGGCATAGTACTTAGAAGGATGACATTCAGAAATGTTACCAACATATCTATAGGGCGTAGTATTATAATTGGCTTGGTTGTCACCTTTAGTGTTGGAAAAACCTCCTTTCTCATGCTCAGGAAGTGGATCTTTGAAAGCCGTATGTGATTCATTCGAGGTATGTCCGTCAACACTAATTTCACCGCTTTCAATTAAGTCTTGAATTGCATTTTTGAGTCTTTGGCAATCATTGGTTTTGTGACCCTTTCCTCCATGAAATTCACAATAATCATTCCCATTCCACCAAGAAGGTTTCACTCTAGGTTCAAAATCTTCACTTTCAGGAAGCGTAATGAGTTTCTTTGTGATTAACTTCTGTAATGTTGATTCGAGAGATTCCCCTAAAGGAGTAAAATTTCTTCGAGGTGACATAAAAGGCAATCTTGGTTTAGATAAATCTTTGTTGGTGTTTTGATTTGTTGATTGATTGTTGTAAGTAGCTTGAGTAGCATTGGCCTTACTTGTGAGATTTAATAAGAGTTGTGTTGGTTTGACATTGCGATTATCAACAATCCCATCATTGACAATGTTTTTGTTTTTATTCCAGAATTTAGATTTGTCATTGTTATAGTTGTTGGGATTGGAATTTGAAGACCCAACATTATCCTTGGAATAAAGTTTAATCTCACCTTTTCTAACTATGGCTTCCTCAATCTTGACACCATTTTCTATGAGCTTATTAAAATTTGGAGGACATTGCATTTGTAACCTATAGCTCATTTCTGGTGTAAGGTTATGCACAAAAATGTCGATCTTTTCTTGTTCAGGTATCGTTCGTGGATATTTGGCAAACAATTGACGCCATCTTTGCAAAAAAGTAAGGAAGGGTTCTCCATTCTTTTGATGTGCATTGCAAAGATCAAGCATAGTGACTTCATGTTTGATGTTATATGAATAATGAGTCACAAATTTGTTAATAAGCTCATCGAAAGATTTAATGCCTAGGGGTAGTTTGGAGAACCATTCCATGGTTTGTCCTCCTAAACTTCGTGGAAATAGTCGCATAAGATAAGTGTCATTGTGAGTGACTTCAATACAAGCAGCACAAAACTCACGAATGTGGTCTTATGGATTCGAATTCCCTTTGTATTTGTCAAATTTTGGTACTTCAAAATGAGGAGGGAATGAAATCATTGCTAAATTCTTATCAAAAGGATAAGGACATATATCATCCAAGGAATACTTCTTAGTTGATGATCCAGTTTTGATGTCACGGATTTGTTGTTGAAGCATCTGGATTTGCTGTAGAACGGGATCCAAAGATAATGTGTTTCCTTGAGTGTTTTGGGAAACCTTATGTTGTTGAGTATTTTGAGAAGCATTGGATTGTTGATTGTTTTGGTAAGCATTATTTTGTTGATTGTTTTGAGAAGCGTTGGATTGTTGATTGGTTTCCTTTGCTCCATGAGTATGCATATCTTGAGAACTACTAGGAATTTCTTGATTGGTTATGATAGGTGGTTCTCTAAGATGGGAAATATCAAAATCACTTGGTAGTTTGGCTCCTTGTTGAGCAAGCATGAGGAAATACATCTCTCTATCCAGGTCTAGGAGTCTTTCCATGACATTATAAAATCGAGGATCTTGTGTAGCATCTCTAAGCTCTTGATCTGTGGGTTCCTCATCTGATGTAAAAAGTGAAGGTTTCTTAAGAATTCTAGACCAAGGATTTTCCTCATTGTCTTTGTTTCCGTCCATCTTGTCTACAAATTCTGGATTAGTGATTTATTTGAGTTTTTGAGATTGAGTTTGAACCACAAAAATGTGAAAGTTGATTGTGAGATGAAAGATTTTTTATGAAAAGATATGGAAAGTGTTTGATAGAAAAGATATGAAAAAAGATATTTGAAAAGTGTTGAAAATTGATGAGACAACTTGATAAAATCTAAGTCAATAGGAGGTATGGATCTCACTATGATATGACAAAGAAATATCAAGAGATAGTAACCTAAGTAAGTTTGGTTGAGGATGAAAGATTCTAATAGGATAAACTCACAAAGATCAAAATCTGATAGATAAGGTGATGTTTCAACACTGAATTGGAAATTTTAAAGATTGGAAGAAAATGATTTGACGACTTTTTGGTAAAAGAAGAATGATGCAAATTGATGAAAATGGTCAAACTAAAGATCAGAGGTCTGTGTATCGAATGTTTTTCCAAAATCTTACTGAAGACGAAAATGGGTATTTGAAAAAGTAATTTTGAAATTTTAAAAGTTTATGGGAATGCTCTCTGTTGTAAATGCGCAACAACAAATGCGCAGGACAGTTGAATAAATGCACAGCAGGATGAAACAAATGCACAGAAGTTATAGACCGATGCGCGATAGCAGTAACAGATGTGTAGGACAGTTTAACCAATGCGCAACATAATGATACAAATGCGCAGCAAAAATGGATAAATGCACAGGTTCTTGTTTTTGAACGATTTCAGCTTGAAGATTGTGAAATTTTTGGTTTCCTGATTGTTTGGCTTTTGGCAAAGTAAAATGCATAAACACACACACGCAAGATAGAAATGATTTTAATCTAATTGTTCTAGTATGAATGCACAAACACGTTTACAATCCTAAGGTTGGCAATGACAGTATCTGTTGAATCCCCACTAGGATAATAAAATCCAGCCATGCAAATCCACAGCGGACAACCTAAGAACTTGGAGGCACGGGCTCCTCCTTACAGTGCACTCACTTCTCAGGCACGCCAAGTTCCGAATTCAATGGGTCATTACTTCTCAAAGAACTACTATCTCTACTATGAACCGTGAGTAATGTGGGTTGTCTTCACGGGCTTGGGTGACTCCTTGAGCCAGCAAATAGAAAGTTTTTTTTGCCACTATACAAAAGATTTTAGTAAGGACATTCGTTCAGGTGGTTGTGATCAAGTCATTTTCCCAATTAAGGGGGCTCTCCCAATCCTTTCAAAGCAAGGCTTTCACTTCTACGATGTAGGACTTTAACGCACCACTAGGGTACTGGAGGAGATTTTGGTTGCCACAACGAATTCACACCTATCTAATGTGAGACTAATCACACTAGCATTTTTTATATACCAGTTTGAAAGGGCTTGGCTTTAGCCTGTTACCAGTTGGGTCGTTCCTTGGGGTGAGTACCTCTTTTCCCACCAAAAACCGCCCTCTAAAAATTATAACAATTTCTCTTACACCCAAGGTCCACGAATGGCGAGGGGAGAGGATACGTTGTTATAATTTTGGGATTACAAATAGCTATAAAAGCAAAACACGATAGACACTTTGCTATACTAAAGAAGATATGCGAAATTCAAAAACATGTCGTATTTTAAAGCCCAAACAAGATTGTGGTTTATTTTGCAAACCCCTTAGAAATCTACAAAGAAACTGTTAGAAATTTTGGCAATGGGGTCTTCAAAATAACATCCTGCAAAACAGCCTAAAAGACTACCAGAACGAATAGAAACTTGTTAAAAGATTAGCTAAAAATTAAAGCAACTAGAAAACTGAATTAAACTACTGTAAATAACAAATGCACCGAAATAGTGAGCAAATGCACAGCAAGACAGAACGGATGCACATAAATGATGTATGCGCAGCATAAAGCGACGAATGCGCAGTCAAATGGTGTAAATGCGCAGGAAGTACAACTACGCAGCAGGAAATTATATAAGCGCAGAATAGTGAGGTAAATGCGTAGGTTTTAATTAGAAAGCTGAAAACAGAAAAGAAAGTGGCGACTGTGGTAGCAGAAAATGTATGTGCAACAGAAAATTATGTATGTGCAATAATCGGGTATAAATGCGCAGAAGCAACCTGTAAAAAAATCTGCACACAGAAAACTAAAAACTAAATGTTAAAAATGTGGGTTGTCCCATGGTGGGCGCCAAAAATGTATGCAAATTAGATGTCTAACTACTCTAAATAATTAATTAACTATTCTAAGATTAACAAATTAAACTAATTAGCAAACAACAATGAAGAATACATTAAAAATGAAGTTAAAACAAGGTTTTACCTTCACCTACCATGTAGCTTGTCTCCATTGTCCTCCTAGCTGTGATTTCTTGGATGTGTTAAGCTCTCAGATTTTCAATTTGAAGCTCCTTGCCCAAGATGACACCAAAGTGTGGAGATTGAGTGAATTATATGCAAAACTAAAGCCTAATTATGCAAATATGGTGAATGAGATGCAAGTGATATGAAAATGGCTTGATTATGCTTGAATGCTCTTGAAAATGCTTGATTGCTTGAATGCTTGATTGTCTATTCACTATTAGCTATTAAAGGGAAAATGAGGCTCCTTTTATAGAGTTTTGGAGGATCTAAGCCTAGGTGGCACAATCCTACAGTGGAGAATGAAAGGTGGAAGATCCTAGGGCTAGGATTGACTTGGTTGAAGGAGTTGAAAGAAAGGGGTATGTAGTTGGAATGTGAGAGGAAGGATGGGGATGATGTTCCTCTCACATTGATATGGAAGAGAAGGAGGTGGAAGCGAAAGACACATGTCAAGTGTCTCACAAAGACCAAAGAGAAGAAGAGGGAGAGACATTTTCCTCAATAGGACTCTTGGTACAAGTGTCCCATGAGTCACCTTTGACCCTTAGAGGTGGCTTGAGAAGCCCCTTAGGAATAGGGAATGTCTCTTGACTTGGTTTGAGAGAAGACATGTGGTCATGAGACCAAGTCCTATGAAGCCACATAGCCCTTAAGAATAGAACATGTGTGGGTGAGGATAATTATCAATAAATAATTAATAATAATTATTTATTTTAGCTAAAGTGATGTGTCAAGTGACTAGGTTTATGAGGTGGACTAGGGGACTTAGTCATATTTAGGTGATTGTGTATTTAATTAAAATCACTTTAATAAGACTAATTAGAAGACTTGGGATAGAGGAATAAACTATAGTGAATTTACTAAATAAATTGAATAATCTATTTAATAAATAGAGGAAATGAATATTAATTAAATAATAAATATTTAATTAATTCATCAAGTCAATATCAATTAAATAATAAATATTTAATTAATTAATGAAGCCATTTTTAAGTGTATACATATGGAAAAAATGGATTTGTTAAAAACAATTCCACATCATTCACTGTTTACAAATTCACTGGTATCTTCACTGTTTACAAATTCACTGGTATCTGAATCTGAAAGTTTTTTAATCTTTGCTTCCCTAATGTTTGCCTGTTTTTTTTCAGGAATTTGTAAAAGTTGTGGCTGCATATCAAAAAAAGTTAGCGGATGAATCCAGCTCATACAGATCATTGTAACATCAAAACTCATGCAATTACTTTGTTCTTGAATGCTGATTTCAACATTTTTTTTCATTGATCACGCTTGTAAACATGTCCATGAATACAATATTGTTGGCTACACCATTGCACCTCATCTAGTGCAAGTGCTAGTTTAATTATTGCCATGGAATTATTGAGCCTATAATGGTTGAGAATGTTAATATTTGAGCTTCATACTTCATGAAAAACCGTGAATGTTTGTAAGGGAGTCAGTGTGAGACTGAAGTTTGGCCCATGGGATTTAATTAATTGATTGCAAGGGAATATAAAGGTTCGAACAAAGTGTTAAGATAAATTATGTTCTTGGTCAACATTCTTGAATTGACGGCTGTAATCACCTAAAATTTGTCTAGTAGAACCTGAATCCCCAATTCTGATCAAAATTGCCTCAAATGAAATCCTAAATCTCAAATGCATATTTATTAGACATAATTGTGCAGAGTAGCCCTGAAAATCCCCCTTTGCATAATTAAATCAAAAATCAAAAATCTTATATCAAGCTTATACAATAGTCTAATTCCTAGAGCTTGCATATTTATTTAATTGCTATAACATTACTTTTAATATTAAGTTCCTACACTTTTATTAAAAGAACACATTCACATGTGTGCACACACTTAATCTTGATTAATTAGCAATTAAAGGGGATTTGTGCTTTCAAAATTGTTATTTTGTCTTATCTTACCTAATATCTCTCTTTTGCCTCTTAATCTTCACCACTCATCTCTACCTAACCTTGCATCTCCCTCATCCTCCTTTTGTCTCTTCATTTCAATCACTCATTTTTGTCTCTTATCTCCACCCTCCATTCTTGAGACATTTCATTTAAAAGGAAGTTCTTCCTTGGCTCAAAGGTTCATTCTCTTGCATTCAAGATCTCAATCTTGAACATTCTTGCGTTCTTAGAGTAATCTTGTTAATTTGAATTCTGAGCTCTTAGTTGCTTTCATTTACATGCTCATAGCTCTCTCGCATTCTTAGTTTACTTTATTCTTAGAGTAATCTTGCATTGTTAATCTAATTTGCTTTCTTGCATTGTTTCGTAGCATAGTACTTGCACTTTCATTCTAGAACACTAGTTGTTTGCATCCATTCTAGCTTAATTTTCTCATTCTCGCTTAAATCTCTCATTTTAGCTAAAATTTTGCATCCTAGTTCATTTCTAGTTTTGCATTTGTATTTGAATCTTCCATTTTGAAGTAGTCTAGTCACTAATCCTCTATGCCAATTTGATGAGCATCATGAGAAAGATTAAACTCGCTTCAACTAGGAAGAAATAATCTGCTTTTGGAAATTTAGTTGGTTTATTTGATATGACCTATAGCTAAATTCTTGAGCTAATGGCTTATTGAGTGTTGGTTTTTCCTCAATTTGAGTACCAATTTTTTACCACACAACGGCAAGTTCTCATTCTCGACACAGTTCTTGTTTGCAGTGGTCATTCTTGTGGCATAGACAAGTTATTTTCTGCTGTGTTTGGGTTTGGAAATAATATCCGCTGTGTATTTAGCTGTGGCACGAACCTGGGCAGTGTTGCTACGGGATTTCATTGCTAATATAATGGAGCGGCACCTTGTTCACAATGCTTGAAGGGAAATCTCGAACTAAATGATGGCAGCTTCTGGCACCTCATAAAGCGAAGAAAACAATGATGATTGCTATTCTCAGTGCACCTTCAAACTAATGCAAAAAAACATTCCATGATGATGCCTCATGTAGATTTGACTATCATTTCTGAGCATGTATTCTGGAAAGCTACAACACAGTTCTAGAATAACCAGGTTCACAAATCATTAATAGTGTAAACCTGCTCTTTATATATTTGGGATTACACTACAATACTTGTTTGATTGAGAGAATACGTAAGATGCTGGAAAATAAGACCTCAGAACTGAAAGGACTTTGCAAATTCATAAATGTTTACCAAATGTATGAATGAGAAACTTAGTGGAACAAGGAGATTTTTGTAAGGGTTTCACAGCGATATCATAAATATATTTGTTTGGAAGGTTGTTTTATAATTGATTGCATTATAACTTTCTGTGAATGAGTTTAGTTATATTGAATCATGAGCATTTAATTCAACAGCAACATTTAGAAAATGCCAACAGTGATCTTTACAGCATAGACAGCCTCCACTTGCAAAGTGTTTGTCTAAATGTCTAAACACAATACAAACATCTGAGTCACACAACAATATGACAACTGTTTGATAGAATGCACTTGAAGGGGAAAGTACAGAGTTACGCAATGACAACTGTTTGACAAAATTACAGAGTTAAAGTGTAAATTTGCGGCAAGATTCCCTTGGGGGATCTTACACATTTGATCTAAGCACAAGGCATGGATATTAAGATCTCTATGATCTATTTTGTAATCAAAAGATTGATGCCTACAGCTTCAAATTCAAATTCACACAAGGGATAAGTAGAAAGTTACTAAAAGAAATGCACTATATTGCTTCAAAACAAAATAGCTTCAAGAGCTTGATACTTGCTATAGGCATCAATCTCTTAAATTCAAAATAGATCATAGAGCTATTTGGTTAGACAGACATTAATTGAATCCTCCAACCTTGACTACACATAGGGCTATCTTCCCTAGCATTTGAAAGCCGTGTTTTAGAGTCTACTTCAAATTATTGTGAGAAAGCCTCTCCAAGGCTCTCTCTGCATATGTTAGATTCTGCATATAGTTTTTTTGCATCTGAAACAAGCAATGCCATTGATGCTCATGAACAGACTCAGGAACTCACAAATCCTTGTCATAGGCCTCCATGAGACCAGAGGATAATTTCTTACCAAAACTTCGATAATATAGCAAAACTTGGTTCTCCAAACATCCATCCCATTTCTATATACTATTAATATATTGCAGCTCCATTTTCAGCACTTTCACTATGTACACAGATTTTTCCGTAACTCAAATTTTGTACTTTGTTGAATGCATTATCATTTTAGTGGAGGATGATGCACTGGTTCTATAAATCATGCTTCCTCAGTATATTATTAGTATGATAAATTTATTTTCTTTTTGCCAAAAATTATAAGGAAAATAGTTCACACAAATCATTGCATTGTTTTGGAAGATGGAAATACTCCACAAAGGAGCTAAAACAATAGGAGTGCATCCTTATTTCAAAAAAAAAAAAAAAATATATATATATATATATATATATATAGTTTTATATATACACATTTGATTAGAGGAAGCTGTATGCAATCATCAATAATAAGTCAACCTCCAAAAGGAGTGGATCAATTTTAACCATACCTTCCACAGAAATTTAGACAAGAAAAAACACAATAGCAAATTACAATGTATAGCACTGAAGATACAGCAAAAAGAGAGATGGATTGGCAATGATTATTAACTTTTGTAAGCATTTATATAACTTTTCGGAATAGCTTTATTCCCCACTTAAACCTGTTTAAAAATTAAAAATACCATTCTTTGTGAAAAAGTACAAATATCAGTTACAAATGTAATGCATCCAAAGCCTGCGAGAATCTTAAAGAAACCCTTCGATTCCGTGACCTAATACACTCTCTCTGTAAATATTTAAAGCTTCTTCCATTACCTTTGCTTGCTTAAGCAGTTCTGCTCTTTTCTTTCCAGATGGATGAGTAGACAAATAATTTTGAATCATTGAATCACCGCCACTTAATTGTCCAAGTTTTTCATAAACAGAAGGAGCTATGCGTGGATCATATCCAGCCGATGCCATTAAAAGTAACCCAATATAGTCAGCTTCCATTTCCATCCTGAAATTTTGATAGCAATTAACAAAAAAATATTGTTTAGCAAGATTGGAATCTTGCATGATGTCAAATAATAAACAAATAAAACCAGGTAAAACAGGGCCCTCGGTGATAACTAATGCATTAAAAGATATTAGACTATCTCAGGAGACTCGGAAATGCACAAGTTATATTTTCAAGCTGTTATATCTAGATATGGATTCATTTTTCCAAGGTTGATTAATCGAAGAAAACCAGCCTGATTTAAATTGGGATCATGGGTAATGATCAATTAAGAAAAACAAATAGTTTTACAGAACTATGCAAAACTTCAGGCACAGAAGGCAATGCCATACCATTAGTATGCAAACTTGAAAACAAATTGTATTTCTTATCTAGATATTCATTACGCTTAAAGGAAAAGTGGAACTTCTTTCTCACAAGCTAGTTTGTACATAAAAACCATGAGAAGAAGAGAAAGAGGGCTGCCAAAAGGAATATGGATAATGAGGGATTCTCGAAGAACTAATGAATAAAGAAATATACAAATCCACAGCGGAAGACTAACAGATTTAATTCAATAGTTACATTTCCAGCCTGTTCTATTTATGAACAATAAAGTTATGAACATTAAGTTGAACAGATTTAGCAACTTGCAAGTGTTCTTTTCCAAACTAGTAATGCTCCTATATCATGAAATTCAGTGTAACAAGCACTAAGTTCCACACAATAAAATGCTATGTTTTCAGAATGTTGTCATTTCTTTTAGGCCAAATATGCAATTCAGGATGAGTGATTGTTTCTTGGCCTGAGAAATTTAAGACACACCATGGGAAATCTGGCTATTTAAGAGGTCATTTCATACCGTTTTAATGTGTGAAAGTTTAGGGAATGACTGCAATCCACCATTGTCATTGCATCTTTTAAAGAAACAACAAACAAGCTTTAAAGAAAACAAAAATTGTTTAAATCAGAAAAAGACATCATAAACCCTAAATAGACACAAAACAACTAATTTTGAAGTTACTCCTCTTGATGAGGGTTTTTGCACTCTATTCTATCCTCTTGAACAAGGAAATCTCAGGTGCTATTTGATATGACCATATGAGACAACCCCAAGGTTCCTAATGTCAAGTCTTGACAATGCTTGGATGGCCTGGTGGATAAATGTGATATTGCTGGTTTAATAAGGTAACTTATGCAAATGTTCCTAGACTGCAAATACAATTCTCTCTCATTGTAATACTTCACTAACACTACCAAACCGCTTAAAAATAAATAGCAAAAAGAGAAAGGGTTTAGAGAGACTAAGCTAAGAACTCCGAAGGGCAATGATAATAATAATAATAATAATGGATAATGTTTTAGCTAGACGGATCCAATAAACTGACTCTACTTGATCAGACTACTCGTAACACCACAGGAATAGTGCAATCTTCAAAGGACACGAAAGATTTTCAGATTGTAAACAAACATTCAAGTACCCAATAATGGCGCAACTCAAACATGCATTCACAATCAAACTAACACTACAACTCGGTTTGGACTAAACATACACTGTAACTTACATCAGCAAAATACAAATGGTATGAACTGAAAATCCATTAGATATCTTTGCATTTCACTATCAAAATCACTGAACTGAAACTAACATTGAAGAATAGAAACTGTGCATGCATAAGAACACAAGAAATACACCATAACTTCAATGCATGGCTTGCATTAATTCCAAACAATTACAACAATTTCTATTCATCAATTCCTACCATAGTTACCGGATTTGCGTATCTAGGCCACGAATCGGATTCGGATGCGCGAACCGATTCATGCCGGATTCGCACAGGGTCCAGATTTGACCTTGTAATTCAATGTGATGATTTTCTTTAGAGTCATAATGTTTATTTTTGACATGTGGCATTGATCAATGATCAAGCAGCATAGGTTCATACTATGAAATGATTTAGTTTTACAATTATGTATATTTCTCTTATTTTTTTAAATATATAATGCATATATATATATATATATATATATACACACACACACATACGAATCATAATGGGAAAAAAAATTCACGAATCCATGAATCGGATTCTTGTACAGAAATTTCCTCCGCTAATTTGCTCACAAACTACTCACTGCTGACTTTACAAAGAAGGAAAGTACTGCCTTTATAGAGAAGACTTACAAGATTGATGGTGGAGATTAAATCAACACCAAGGGCTCAAATTTGTCTTCTAGAAGCTCCAGAATATTTAAATATAATAATTTCTACCTACTCCCACTAGAAGACGAAACTATACCTAACCCCACTACATGACAAATATGACACACTTCCCAAGGTGTCATAGGAGAATAAGTCAAGAATATGTACAAGAAAATACAATTTTGACTTTCCAATATTAAATCTGATTTGACTTTGAAAATTTCCCATTCCTTCAATAAAGCACATTTTGAATATTCTCCTTGAAATAATTCATTCTTCCACTAATATTCTCCAAGTACTCATTTTGTATTCCAAGAATTTTGTAATACTTTCGCTAATCCATGAGAGATTTTGATGGACCAGCACCCTTCAAACCCTTTGGAGGCATCTATCCGTATTTGCATGTCAACATCTACATGTAAACACCAAAAATGTTTATAGCATTAGGGGCATAATCAAGAACATTGAAATTCAATTTCACCATAACCATCATCGTTATAATCATTCATTTCAGATCGTCACAATCAAGGAATCATGACAATGTAATGGATCAACATCAATGGATAGGATAATTAACCCTATTTCAAAACATAAGATAGGGTAAACTCATCATGTCAGAAGATTTTATCAAACCAGGATAAGAATGGATCGGGATTTTCATCAAGTCTTGGATTGGGACCATCCACTCATCACATTTTGGATTGGGATTTCCACCTTGAAAAGGAATAGCAACACTTGGAGATCTCCTTGGATTAGCATTCTCAACTAGCAATGATCGGAATTCATGTCTTCAAATGGATTTGTGGATAGGACATTTGGTCATCAATCATGGATGGGAATTTTGATCTTGAATTGGATTGGCATTTGCTTATTCTTATGGATTGGGAATAGGATTTGGCTTTGGAAGAGGATTCATGTTTGGAATCTTGGATTTGGATTTTGGATATGGGTTTTGGATTCCTGAATTTGGATTTAGATTTTACGATTTGGAATTCCTGAATGATCATGGCGGGCATTGAAAGGAATTCTGAATTTGCATTCTAGGATTAGGATTCTTGGATTTTAGAAATGGAAATGGAAATAGAAATAGATATAGAAATGGAATGGCGGATTGAGAGATAGGGTGTGGATGTTAATGTTTCTTGAATTTTCCTTTCCATGACATAATCTCTACCACTCTCACTCTTCCACCATGGGACTTGCATGCTTGGAGGTTGGTATGAGAGGGATTCTTGGAATGGCGGGTCAGGAGGGTTTCCAAGGAATGAGGCAAGCCTTGCCAACTGCTAATTACCACCAATCTTTTTCCTTGTTTAATTGCTTTGTTCTCACTTGAGGCGGGCATAAGGAGCATTTTGTAAATGGTAGGCTTGAGATGAGTTCTTGGATTGATGAAATCCCCACCATGAAGGTATAACCAGAGTTCCAAAACTCGCGGCGAGTCTAGCGAGTTTAGCGAGTTCACAAGCCGAGCAGACCAAAACAAGTCATGATGACTCGTTTGCATGACTCGGCGAGTTATGGGTCATAACTCACCGAGTCCAAGCTCCATGACTTGCGCCGCGTGAAGGCAATTTCACCCTGCCAAAAAAATAAAAAAAATAAAAAATTTTCCCTATTTTTTTTACACTTATGTCTTCTATTGTGCCCTAAAAGTCATTCTATTTTCTAGTTGTGGGAAGAAGAGAGGAAAAGTGAGAGAGGAAGGAAAAGAAGAGGCCATAAGTTTGCAACCAGCAGGGAAGAAGAGAATCGAGGAGTCCATAAATCACATTGAGGAGGCCATAGGTTTGCATTGAGAGCATCAAGGAGTTGATAGCAAGCATTCTCAACTTATTTCAAAGAGGTAAGTGTTAAATTTTATAGATTTTGTTGGTTTTTTTGGTATGTTTATGGATTTTTCATTTGTTTGTCAAATTTTTTTAGTTTAACTTTCCAAATCTTGAATGGTTACTATTAAAATACAAATTGCATACTTGAATGATTGAAGTAGAATAATAGCATAAACAAACCTTACATTTTTTTTAGAAAAAAATTGTAAACATATATTTACAATTTTTTTCTTCAAAAATGTAGGGTTTGCTGATTTTTTATTAGCTTATAACTTTATAAAATTATGTTATTGCAGAAGCCTTCACGTTTTCAAAACATTAATTTTTCCCAATGCCTCCAAAGGATGAAGCTTGAAAATACACTGAAGACCTTCCTGGTAGATAAAAAAATCAAACAAAATATTTTTTTTGTAAAGAAATTAATCACGGTGGCATCAATAGATTTAAATACCATATTGTTGGCATACCTGGTCATGATATTGAGATGTGTAAAAACCAAACAACTGAGGCAAAACGTTTATGTTATGTCCAGTTAGAAACACTTGAAAAGGAAAAGGAAACTAGGAAGAGGCAATTGGAAGAGTTAAGTGCTATTGGCTCTCATTCATCCCCATCTGCAGCTGCATCCTCATCCGCAGGATGTGTTGGAGAGAGTTCTTTCATGCCTCCCTTTCGTCCTAGTGCTTTTGCTAGTGCTAGTGCTTCTACTTCTGCTGCTCCTAGTGGCACAATTCTTTTTGGCCCTAGAGTTCAAAAATCCAAGTTGGATAGTTATTTTGTGCCACACACTACTCCTAGCTCACAACCCTCACTAGAGAGCATGGGTTGGAACAAGGAGGTTCATGATGCTACAGAAAACAAATTTGCAAGTTTTGGTACTTTTGCAAAATTTCATTTATTGCAGCTAGGTAATTCTCTTTGATTTAATGGCTTTAAGTTTAAAAGTAAATTTTAAAATTCATAGTTTTAAACTTTGAAGTTGAACTTTGCTTTGTCTAAAGACTCTAATCATAATCTATTTGTGACAGGTTTCCTTACTGGCAAGGCATGGTAGATGTCGTAACCATTTGTGGGCCGGGGTTTAAAGCCCCTACTGATTTTGAGTTAAGTGGCCCCCTCTTGTTAGAAATGGTTGAGGATATGAAAGTTGAGCTAGAGGTCCACCGACAATCTTGGAGCCAAAAGGGTTGCATCATCATGACAGATGGTTGGACAGATATGAGAAATAGAACACTCCTAAATTTTCTTATTTCTTGCAGAGGTGATTGATCATTCTACTTCCCTAAATGCATTGAATAATTTAAATTTTGATTTGTTGATTGACCTATGAAAACTAATAATTATTTTGCTTTATTTTTAGGAGCCACCATGTTCTTGAAGTCCATTGATGCTTCCTCACATGTAAAAAATGCCACATACTTATGTAAGGCTATTGAGGAAGTCATACGTGAGGTGGGGGAAGACAATGTGGTGCAGGTGGTGACGGATAATGAAGCAAGTTATATTGCTGCAAGTAAACTTTTAACTTTTTAAGTTTTGATGAGAAGGCATCTATGAATTTGTTTAAAATTTTCTTAACACATCTAAATTTCTAATTAATTTAAAATTGTTGTAGGTAAACTTTTGATGGAAAGGCACCCAAAAATATTTTGGTCTCCATGTGCGGCCCATTGCCTTGACCTCATGTTGGAGGATATTGGTAAGCTTGAATGGGTAAAATCATGCGTTGAAAGGGCCAAACATATCTGCATGTTTATCTACAATCATGCATTGGTCCTTAGCATTATGAGGAAATACACAGGGCAAAAGGAGTTGGCTCCTCCTGGCATCACGAGATTTGCCTCAAGTTTCCCAACACTAAAATCCTTGATGAAATCAAGGGCAGCTTTGAGGCCCATGTTTGTTAGTGAGGAGTGGACTTCCTCATCCTATGCTACAACCACTGCAAGGTGTTAGAGAATAGCATCGATCTGATTGATGGAATGTATACTATTAGTAGTCAGGGACCATCTAAATGAATCGGTGCTGCTTAACTAGTGTTAATTAATCAGCAAACTAATTAGTAGTTACATATATAGAGTTGTGACTCTATTGTAAGAGTCACACCTCTACGTATATATGACCACCTATTAGTGTATTTATAAGGGATGCTTATTCAATGGTTGACATCAATCACAGCGGCAATATCAAGCAATAGTAAGCATTCAGATTCTTTCTATATACGATCCTTTTGTTTAACATGGTATCAAAGCCTCTATAGAAAAGAATCAAAGATAAAGAACAGCTATACATACAGCGTTGACACTCTACACAACAATAAGATCATTACATCGATACCCAAGTCTACGTGGCCATGAGAGAAAAGAATTGGCATCAATAGAGAACGATGTGTACATAACACGTTTCCAGACTCAGCAATTCCCTCTAATAGCAACTGGTCTATTGACTGTGACGTGGATAAAAGAATGCCAAGGAGACACTGGCGGATATAATCAAACAGCCCTGCTGTCCGCAAAGTCACTAAAAGGGGCTTGAATAAGACTGCAGAAAGGAGTGTGCAGATAACTAACAATTTAGTGGATTGTCTGGAGTAGATAGCCAGTATACTAACTTGCATATCAAACGAGATACGAGTAAAGATCATACAATCAAGGACTAACCGGAGTGGACAAACAATACATACCACATAATAACAAACACTTAATTATTCAGTTCCAAGTAAGGATTATAGAAGATCGGATCACATAGTTATAAAAGAGTAATAAACTCTATATCAGGAAACAGAAAATAAGTACAGATTGGCCATTATTCAGAGACATTACCATTAAATAAGACATGTAGACAAATTGATCAATAACAAATTACTCATATATACGTCAAGGAGGAGGGGGTCAATCTTGTCAAATCGGTAATTCGTTGCAATAAAATCATATTCAATTTATTGAAGTTCTGCAATAAAGATTGACACTTTACACAGCAAAAAATACTTATCGTGGTCGATCCTTCGGACGTCAGCAGCAAAATACATTTACCTTGGCCGATACTCACCATACTTGGGGACAAGTATTATAGACAGCGATAAGTATTTGACAGCGGCAAACTTGGTCAGCAACAAGTATTGTCAAATTTTGGTCGATACTTCATTCAGCAATACTCAGCAACAAGTATACAAACACTTCTGATTCAGCATCGATAGTAACTGCTGGCCAAGAATTATAATTTATAATAATGAACAGCATGAAAGTTGAAGATAGAAGGTGCTGTCAACTTCTCATGGAAAATTCGAATAATCTCTCTATTACAAGAACTTGAACTAGACACTTATGTTGAGAAGGATCTAAAAATACCAGAGAGTGAATCTGAGAAAACAACATGGAAAAGAGGAAACAACAAAGCCAAGAAAATTATAATTGATGCTGTTAAAGATGACATTCTTCCTTCTATCGCAAATTTAACAACAGCATATGAAGTATTCAACACCATTAAGAATGCATATGAGATTAATAATACGAGCAGACCATTGACACTAAAGCAGAAACTCTTGAGCATAAAGATGAATAAGGGAGAAACTATAATATTATTTCCTAAGAATCACCAAAATAAAGGATCAACTCCTACCATGGGAAACAATGTGGACGATGTGGAACTAACACTTCTAGCTCTTATAGGTTTGCCTATTTCATGGGAATCATTCATTCAATGCATAACTGGTCGTCCTTCTCTACCCAAGTTTGATCAACTAAAGAATGACTGCACTCAGGAGAAATCTCGGTTAATTTCAAGAGGAATAGGCCCAACTAAAGAGGGAGAAATTCAAGCTCTACATGCGAAAGCAAACAACAAAGGGGAAAAGAATTTCAAAAGGAAAAGAGGAAACCACAAAGATCTCTCCAAAGTTCAATGCTACAAGTGTGACAAGTTTGGACACACTCACAGGTTCTATCTAGAAAGGAAGAAAAATCATGCAGACATTACTGAAGTCAGAGAAGAGGAATATTCCTTATTCTAAAGAATTTTAAAGAATTTTGCATTTCTGTTGGGATTAAGAGGGAGTATTCAATACCATACAATCCTCAACAAAATGGATACGGAATCTATGTTCCAAGACAAAGAGCTGTTGAAATCAGTAGGGATGTGAAATTTGAAAAAAATGTTAGTCATAAAGAAAAATGAAAATGATTTACTTATAGAAATAAATGAAGACTACACAGTTAAGAATCAAAGGGAGAACAGGAAGTTACTTGTTGGACTATGTGGAAAATCTGATCAAGTTGGTTTACATCAAGACTTCAAAGAAATATTGATACTTTCACCAAGACCCTGCTAGATTGAAAATAGAATACTTCAGAGGTATGACTAAACCATAGTTGTAAATTCTAAGATTAAATCTAAATTATGTTTAATTTATATTCATGAATATTATAAATGGAAAATATTGCAATATTACTCGTGTTATTTTAGGAAAGGTGACGATCTTTCATGTGTTAGGTTACTATTGCTAAGTGACGACTTAGACAATAGCTTGACCTAGTGTCAGGTATAACTATGCATTATAGTCATTAGTCCTAACACTGAATGTTCTGGAGTTGTTATTAAATCTAGTTCCAAATTGGTTGGGGATTATAACAACATGTGAATCAAGATTAGACTACATTAAGTTGTTGTCCCAGAATGTGCCAGATATCTTGATTGTTATCGCTAAATCTAGTTCTGAATTGGTCGGGGATTGCAATAACTTTTCTATCAAGATGAATACATCATAATGATGTCCCGAGCTATGTCGGATATCTTGATATGAAGTTATGTGTTAGTCATCACTAAATCCAGATCCAAATAAGTCGGGGATTATGATAACACACTGATCAATCCTCTCTTGCTAAGAGGGAGTGTTAGAGAATAGCATCGATCTGATTGATGGAATGTATACTATTAGTAGTCAGGGACCATCTAAATGAATCGATGCTACTTAACTAATGTTAATTAATCAGCAAACTAATTAGTAGTTACATATATAGAGTTGTGACTCTATTGTAAGAGTCACACCTCTACGTATATATGACCACCTATTAGTGTATTTATAGGGGATGCTTATTCAATGGTTGACATCAATCACAGCGGCAATATCAAGCAATAGTAAGCATTCAGATTCTTTCTATATACGATCCTTTTGTTTAACATAAGGTTGGTTGTGGTAGATTGCATTTTTTATGAGCCAGGTTTTTGGACCCCTTGTGGAGAAATTGTGGAGGTAAATTTATTACAATTTAACATTTAGTATTTACTTTTAATTTATAATATATATTATATATGCATATTTTTGTTTTGTTTGCAATTTTGCTTATTTTTATTTAATTTGTGACTTAACTGCTTTTGTTTAACATTATTTGTAGGTCACTAAGCCCCTGGTAGTTCTCCTATGAGTTGTTGATGGGGAGAAGCCCTCTATGGGCTATATATATGAGGGCATGGATAGGGCCAAGGAGGCCATTAGATCCATATATGCAGGAGTTGAGAATAAGTATGGCCCCATTTGGGAGATAATTGATAGGAGATGGCAAAACCAGCTTCACAGGCCCATCCATGCAGCAGCTTATTACCTCAATCCGGCATATCATTTTTGTGCTAACTTAAAGGTGGATGAGGAGGTTCTTAGTGGCCTATATAGAGTGATATAAAAGATGTGTAGCGATGGCACAGCCTCAACTACAACAATTGAGCTAGATAACTATAATAATGAAGAAGGCATGATTTTCTGAAGCAAGATGTGCAAAGACACTCGGATAGAATTGATGCACCGTAGAAATATATTCTTAAGTTTATGGCTTATAAGTTATGCATTTTAATTTTTGATGTTGTAATTTAGCTTTAAAGTTAAAAATGAGACTTTGTTTTTTCTTTTCCTTATTTCAAAATTCAGATAGATGGTGGCAAATGTTTGGGCCCTCAACCCCAAACCTTCAAAAAATTGTCATCCATATTTTGAGCCAGCCAGACAATGCTTCTAGATGTGAGCGCAATTGGTCCATGTTTGAGCACATCCACTCAAAGAGACGTAATAGATTGTCTGTGGAGAGTTGAATGGTCTTGTCTTTGTTCATTACAACCTCTGTCGTAGGACCAGACAGATTTTGGACACTAACTCCTCTCCGATCACTCTGGCGGAGATTGTAAGAACCCAGCTGGTTCTACCTCTTGGAAACTCAAGTTTTAGGTGTTTGACATTCTGTCAAACAGTTATCATGCAATATCTGAATTCTGATTTTCTAAACGTGTATACAATAGTTTTTTTGTATTTAAATGTTTTTGCAATTACTTAGCATATAACAATGCATGAAATAAATTACTGGCTTTCCAAATCCAAACAAAGTATCCATTTTTGTTTAATACGAAATCTGATTGCATACAACAACAATTATTGGAATTTGAGAAACGAAATTAAGGAGCAATTATGAGAACCTGGAATATGATCACAGCTCTTGTAATTCAATCCCAAATAAATCACAACTTTCATACAAAGCAATGTCCACCTTGGCATCAAATCTGGAATGAATGAACAACTCCTAATTGTCATGCAATCACTGTTGTAAGCTTGGCGTCAATTGCTGGAAGGCCCACGTGGGCTGCATATGCTGAAACAGCTGCCTTCTAGAACCTCTGATTTCTCTTCTAGAGGCAGCGTTTATTACTGTTGTCTACCAATTTAATCTCTGCAACTTAATCTGATAAAAAACATACTCCAACCCCTCCAATTTCGATACCATTAAACACAATCATGGCCCCTGTATGAAGCCATAGCTAGCAGCAAGAATCAATGGATCTTCCACCACCTCTAATTGCAAAAAACCATGAAAATTCCTTTCTCCAATAGCTGAAGTCGAAACCCTGGTTTCTTCTCATAAACTTCACCAATTTCAAAAAAAGCATATTCAACATAATAAAAAAGAACTTATGTGAGTCTTTAATAACTTTTGTGGGAGAATTCACACACATTTCCAGCCAATGTGGGATAAATATACTTTTTCCTTTTAATAATTCATTTAGTCCAATACTTTAATTAATACCTTGGCTTAAGCTTCCATGAATTAATTGAATAAATGGCCCCTTCCAATGATGACTCAACCCTCAACTTAAGTGAAATTATAAAGTTAAATTATAACTTTATAATAGGCCATTAAATGATTTAATAATAATTTGGCCACTAAAATAATAATAACTCCCAAAATACTAATCCTTTAAATATGTCATCTGAAACATGAGTCACACCTATTATTTCCCCATGTGACCAAATGCACTGTCCAAAAATAGAAAGGGTCCTTCTCGAACAACATCAAGCTTACTATAAATAGTAAATGTGGCAAACCTATAGTAAATGAAGTCCAAATGACACTAAACGAAAGCCAAACCAAAGCATATTGAATCTTGAAGTAGATGCCCACTGAAAGAGACCCTCTTTCCATCCTCATTAGCCTATGAGGGTCACATGATAGGCTAATCCATCCATAGTCATGGTCACGCTAAAAAGGGGACATTACAGTCCTCCCTCCCCAAGATTGCTTGTCCTCAAGCAATCACTAGAATCAAAAAACACAATGATCCACCCGGATCCCAAGGATAAATATGTATAATGCCCCGGGCGTCACCTGCAAATTCCTGTGATGATAACACTATCCACAATGTTATCCTGAACATACTGTCACCATACCAACAATGGTGACTCACCCAATCCACAGTGCTAATCCTATCTCTACCTAGATACCAGTAGAGATGAAACTCACATCCATCCACAACCAGAAAGAATGGATATCCAATATCAACTGATAGATCAAATCTCCCTGCACACCCTACCAATCTGCTCTAAGATGAAGTCCATCTGTGCAACAGGGACAAGAACTCTCATTTCCCTGATATACACCCTCTGCAAAATCATCATAGCTATGTTGCCCCTGCAAGTCACCTCCTGCTAACTTGCAGTAACTAATTCCATCAACTGCAGATGGAGTAAACCCATCCCATAAAGGATGATACAAAGTAGGAGCCAACCCACACCGACATGCAACCAAATCCTCAACTGGTGGGTCAAAAGAGAAATGATGAACGCTCCTCACTGTGTAATCACGATGAAATGCTCCAATCTTTGATAGAGGCTCATCAACAACAATCTGAGAATCACGAGATGAATCCAATCTCTAACTTTGAACAACTGATTGGGTAGGATCCTGGGAAACCCTCTCAGCAAACCCAACCACAAAATCCTTGCGAGGAAGCATTGTAGTCAAGGTATCTACAATCTTTCCCACTAACAGCTGAATACTGCGAGAACCCTGGATGAGTACCCTCAGAAGCTTTGAATGGTCCCTCCTGCAATTCCAGACTCTCAAGCAGATACTCCATAAATGACTCTCTGCAGTAGAAATTATATGAAGAAGCATCAACCTGCTCCCCTGCAACCCACAACTGATCCCTCTGAAACTGTGGCACTACCAACTGTCTATCGCTATCAGCTGTATGAGATGAAGTAATAGATTTGCTTCTGGCAGAAGGAAACAAATCCCCATGAAAGCTCGTCTCCAAATCAGATGATACCCTGCCCAAGTCTTGTGAAGAAGAGGGAGTAGTGTCAGGAACTGACACACAACTCTCTGAAGAATCCACTACTATCACATCAGGACTCTCAATAACTTGTTCCGCATCATCTGTCAATGTTCTAACTACTAGAGGACCTAATACAACAAGAAGCTCTCTGCAGTCCTCCACTGATGTACTCATCCCATCTGTAACTACTGCAACTGTATCAAGGATGGATGTAACTGTGTCCCCAACACATCCATCACTGCTAACTGTGGAAGCTGACTCACCACCAACCACTACTATATGCAACTGAACTGGGTCTATGGCTGGCAAAGATTGAATCCGCTCCAACTCCATAGTCACCTCTCCCAACTGCAATTGCGACTCCTGAAGAGCCCACTAAGTGCCCTCTAAAGCCTCAGAAGTCGCTATGTGCTCCTAAGTAAGCTCACTCACCTCCTCCTCTCTGTCCATCAGTGCCTCGTATGTCGTACTCTCCCACTCAACTAGGTGATCTCGGTCAGATACCAACTGTAGATAATCTTGTCTCAAAATCTTGACAACCTCATGCATGGAATGAATCTCCATCAAGGAAAGGTAACCACCACCCCAACCATAAACGGCCAACAGCTGACAAGTGGCATCAAAATGCTCGAGAGTAGAAGTAATATCTCTCTCGCCAACTCTCAACTGGCTAGTCACATGATGACTCTGCACAACAGGTCTCTTATGCAAAATCTCAACTATACTATCCACACTATGATAGGAAGTTGTATCCAACAAACCCCCCTCAAGATCACCGTATCTCTGTGTACTATCATCTAAGCACACATTTGCAAACTGAGTATTGACATCGGACTCATCCTCATCTACCCCTGAGGAAGTTGTTGCTAAATCTGTCTCATCACAATCCTTAGCTACCTCGTCCTCTGCAACCACATGACAATCCAGATCCTGGGACCCATCCTCACTCACTAACAACTCAAAGTCCTCCCCTAGGGTCTGATAAATCAAGCATGACTCGTTGCAGGTAGAGACATCCTCATGAGTCACCAAGGAAGCAACCTCATCTGAAGAAGTGGAAGCCCTGGCTATAACAAACTCCTGCCACTCATATGCTTCCCCATCCTCATCCGTGAGTCCCTGTAAAAAAGGATCCTAAAACCCACCACCACCGAATTACAACATTGAGTCCACACCCAAAGTCTGATATAAAAAACCAAAAACACTGCAGCAACCATCATCCTCACTCTCAACATCAGAGGTATCTACGATGCTAGTATCAACATCATCTATTTGAGACCCCTCTACTAACTCTGGCTGCATACATGACTCAATGTCATTGCACAAATCACCTACACTGTGGCGTGAATTTATGTCACCTGACTCATCTGTAACACTCCCATCATGAGTGTCATCACTGGGTAGCTCCATGCTCACATCCTCAATACAGGAAAAGACTGTTGTCTCCTGCACTGACTCCACACTGTGACTGCTGTCATAAACATCAGAGTTGTTAGAGCTCATATACTCCTCGCAGTCCTCGAAGATAACACCATCATCTATGGTGTCAAAATCCAAAGTGGTATCTATAACATCCTCCACTCTCACACTGTCCATGGCATCAACAACAGGCTCACATAAAGGATTGGTGTCCTACAAATCAGACCCTATGTCACTAACCCTGATAGGCTCGGGATGCTGAAACTCAATACCACTATCTGCCAACAAGACAGGCACATCCACATGTCCCTGTAAAGAGTCTCCAACATCATGTGTGCAAATAGGACTAGTGGCTGTCCTACTAAGAACAGGATCATATCTACAATGATTAGTCGCTGCTGAAAACTCATCATGAAGATTCCTAGATGTCTCACCTACGAGAACATCTCGTTTCTCTTCTTGCAGTCTTCGTGAGGAAGACTTCTTAAAGAAAGAAACCATAAAACTAGTTGCCCTGTCAACAATAGCCGGATCTGCAAGTTGGGCTTTTAGCCTTTCTTGTATTTGCCTCAATTTCTTCATTTCATTTTCCAAGGCACTTGATTGTTTCCTATAACATGACACACTGCTAGACTGGTTCCCATATTTACTTGGTTTTCTATATTTATCCATGACTGAAATTAAACTAGAGTGTCACAAATCAAACATGGGAACTCAAGATTTCCAAACCCCACAGGATGGCAGGAAACATGCTCTGATACCACTGTAAGAACCTGGCCGGTTCTACCTACTGGAAACTCAAGTTTTAGGTGTTTGACATTCCGTCAAACAGTTATCATGCAATATTTGAATTCTGATTTTCTGAATGTGTATACAATAGTTTGTTTGTATTTGAATGTTTTTGCAATTACTTAGCATATAACAATGCATGAAATAAATTACTGGCTTTCCAAATCCAAACAAAGTATCCATTTTTATTTAATAAGAAATCTGATTGCATACAACAACAATTATTGGAATTTGAGAAACGAAAATAAGGAGCAATTATGAGAACCTGGAATGTGATCACAGCTCTTGTAATTCGATCCCAAATAAATCACAACTTTCATACAAAGCAATGTCCCCCTTGGCATCAAATCTAGAATGAATGAACAACTCCTAATTGTCATGCAATTACTGTTGTAGGCTTGGCGTCAATTGTTGGAAGGCCCACATGGGCTGCATATGCTGAAGCGGCTGCCTTTTAGAACCTCTGATTTCTCTTCTAGAGGCAGAGTTTATTACTATTGTCTACCAATTTAATCTCTGCAACTTAATCTGATTAAAAACATACTCCAACCCCTCCAATTTCGATACCATTAAACACAATCATGACCCCTATATGAAGCCATAGCTACCGGCAAGAATCAGTGGATCTTCCACCACCTCTAATTGCAAAAAACCATGAAGAATTCTTTTCTCCAATGGCTGAAGTCGAAACCCTGGTTTCTTCTCATAAACTTCACCAATTTCAAGAAAAGCATATTCAACATAATAAAAAAGAACTCATGTGAGTCTTTTATAACTTTTGTGGGAGAACTCGCACACATTTCCAGCCAATGTGGGATAAATATACTTTTTTCTTTTAATAATTCATTTACTCCAATACTTTAATTAATACCTTGGCTTAAGCTTCCATGAATTAATTGAATAAATGGCCCCTTCCAATGATGACTCAACCCTCAACTTAAGTGAAATTATAAAGTTAAATTATAACTTTATAATAAGCCATTAAATGATTTAATAATAATTTGGCCACTAAAATAATAATAACTCCCAAAATACTAATCCTTTAAATATGTCATCTGAAACATGAGTCACACCTATTATTTCCCCATGTGACCAAATGCACTTTCCAAAAATAGAAAGGGTCCTTCTCGAACAACATCAGGCTTACTATAAATAGTAAACGTGGCAAAAGTATAGCAAATGAAGTCCAAATGACACCAAACGAAAGCCAAACCAAAGCATACTGAATCCTGAAGTAGATGCACACTGAAAGAGACCCCTTGTCCATCCTCATTAGCCTATGAGGGTCACATGATAGGCTAATCCATCCATAGTCATGGTCACGCTAAAAAGGGGACATTATAGAGATCGATCCAGAGTCTAAGTGGCTCACTGAGTCTACCAATCCTTTCTTCACTATTGGAGGACCATGAGTGGGTTGACCAGGCAGACAGAGAGGCTGAGGTTGTGGCTATGGCAGAGGAGGATAGAGCACGATCTGGCACAGGCACAGCTAATGTTGATCAGAGTGGCACCTCACAAACAGAGATTATGTCTACTCAGTCATCCAAGACCTACCTTACATGTCTTTGTAGGAGGCGGACAAATTACTCCGAGGCTAAGGCTGAGGCTAAGCTAGAGCTTGAGACATAGACTTGCTTTTGTTTTCACATATGTTTGGGAACATTTGATATCATGGATTTTGTGGATTTTATATACATTTGACAATATTTATAATTCTATATATCTATGTTTCTATTTCCTTCAGCTTTATGTGATGGATCATGGATGTATGTTTATGTATGTGATCAAATTAGCTTCTATTTGATGATGTTATAGTGTCTTTAAGCTTTATTCAATCATGGGTGCATGGAACAAGTTTTAAATCGTTAAAAATCTCTAAATTTCAAAAGTTTTTTCATTTTGTCAAGTCATAGCCGAGTCACAAGTCGAGTCGGCCTTGTCGAGTTCGAGCCAAGTCCGAGTTTTGGAACTATGGGTATAACTACCTTCTGTTTGCTTTTGCACTTTATTTAAAGGCACACATAGGAGAGGCGCATAGAATGATGGTCCTGAGATAAATTTTTGAATTTTGTCCAAAATGCAAGCTAATTCCGGCCAAGGCTCTTTACTCGCCATTTTCTTTTTGCTTTGTTTTTTATTTTTCCATTAAGACGTAGATGGATGTGGGGTTTTCTTGGATTTAGGTTATCTTGCTTGTATCCAAGGGACTTAGGATTCCCTGCCTCGTTCATTTTCCACTTCTTATTGTCTCTTGGCTTATTTCTTGCTTATCCAAATTTCATTTTTCTTGCGTGAATAGTAGTTCTTCATATTTATCCATAAGATAGTGATATTCCCACAACAATCAAAATTCCCACTTTCTTACCCTAAGCCATATTTCTCCTTAATCTTACTTGGTTCCCTCATGATTTGATTAATTAACACTCATTCCAAGTTTGCAAAGTCCATTCCTTTCTTTTTCAACTCCTTGAATGATTCGTGACATGTTTCTTAGTGCAAAGTTGCAAAAATCCTTGTCCAAAACCAATTCCTTTATTGTTTTATTGATTCCAAGAGAGAATCAAGTATCCTAATGACTCTCTATCTTTACTATAACACTCTTGTCCAATCCTAAGCAAATTTTGAGGTTGTAACTAGCCTGTTCTATGCTATGCAAGATGCTTTCTAAATTCCTCAAGTGCAGAGATAAAATGCAAAATTGTAACAAAAAACACTCCAAGGAGAGAGGCAACTAAACACAGACCTAACCTAACCTAAGGATGTGAAGGAGAGTTGGGGAGGCCCCTGTATGCGACAAGGCGTGTGTGCTAGGCACAACAGTAACCTCACCGCCTTCCCTAAAACTCTTAGCTCATATTTACATCTATCTTTGGAGTTTGTGTTAATGTTTGGTAGCTAGATCAGATTCTAGCTTCACATTATTTTAATTAGGAGAATTAAAATAATGAATTAATTATTTAATTGTGAGAATTAAATAATTAATTAAGGAGAATTATATGTAATTGGAGAATTAAATAATATTATCTATGGATGGATTAATTATTTATTTAATTGTGAGAATTAAATAAATGATTAATTGTTTAATTGGAAAACTAAATAGTTTATTTATGGATGAAGTAATTATTTTAATTGGAGAATTAAAATAATATTGGGCCCTTCGTATTGAGTTTATAAAATATTTGGGTTGGGCCCAAATCGCCATCATTGTTTATTATGGTGCCAAATTATAATTGGAATTTCCAAGTCGGCCTTGGAGGCCGACCTTGGAATATTTTATGTTTAAACCTCATATATATGAGGAGATTGTAATTGAAAATATACACATACAGCAATCTGATATTAAACAATCTGACCCTGAGGCTGAAGTGATTTGATCTTATATGCTCAGTGAATTTAATCATCTGGGCAGCATACACTGAAATCTGATCAGGACAGTATACTTCATCCGATCTGGGCAGTGCATATCACGATCTGATCTAGGCAACTTATGTCATATTCTGATCTGGACATCAGACTTGTGATCTGGGCTATAGTCATCAAGGTCTGATCTTGACAAGCTTACTTTGCAGTAATCATATACATACAAATACTCCAGCAGCGAATCTGACATACACAGCAATTTTATTGGATAGCAAATGTTCTTATCCATATAAAGCAACCTTATGCATTTGCATTTGATGCGAACTTGACTTGGTGATTCATCTATTCAAATTACAACAGCAGCAATACCTGCTTGGGTATATCTGTGATCAACATCAGAGATCATATTGATTGGGTTATTATTCAGAGCTTTTGGCGACTTATACATTTGCTTAGAGACATTGCTGGGTGCTTCATTAGATTTGCTTTGTGGATCGGTGATCCTCAGCAAATCACCTTCAGTAATACATAACAGAGTTACTACTGTGAGTCATTGTATTTTTCTGAGAGCAATATATTTATGATCTAAATTAGTTGTTGAGTTTTTCCTCCAAGAGGGAGGTTTTCCGAGGATAATATTTTGTGTCCTTGTGTTCATTTATCTAGTTGTTTGCTTGAATTAATTATTATGCTATAATCTGATCACTAAAATTTAACATGGTATCAGAGCTTGGTTTGAATTAGGAAGGACCAGATCTAACCCTTTATACTTCAAATCTTGTCTTCTTCCTTGTTGTTTTCTTAATGGTGACATGTCTCAAGATTGAAGTCTAATTGGAAAAGGCTGTACTGACCTTAAATGATCAAGTTTCAGCATGGTCAGATCTGGATGGTCACCTGGGACTATTTGAAGGCTTTCCTTTGGGTATTGTCATATCTTGACCCTGTGAGCTTAAAAAATGGATCCGGATCTGATTTCACTCCTCTCAGAGTTAAGTATCTTTTGTCTTACTTGAGATTATATTAGATCAGGATATGATTCCATAAAATCATGTGGGTCTAGTAACAATTTGATTTTCTCAAGCTAAGTATGTGTTATCAACTTGATATGTTAGTCTAAACAGATTTGCCAAGATCTAGACTCTAATAACTCTAGGGAGTCAGTAAATTGTCTCATGACAACCTCCAAGTGTGTCTTAAAATTTTTTGGTCGATTATGACTTGAGTGTATTGATAACCATTACTACTTTCATTGATACATAGAAATTGTAAGGTGTTAGATTCAGATGAGTGTCTTCTTATATTAGAACATAGCTTTGGAATGTTCTTGTGAAGGTTGTTAGTCATGAAAAATAATTCATTATACCTTGTTTTCTTTATATGTGCTAGCTTGTTACCTCAGTATCAGAAGGTTATTAAGGATCCCTTACTCTTGATGTGAAGAACTGCTCTACAAAGTCTTAGGTTTATGTTCAAGTACATTTCTCTTCTTGGATTTTTTTGTAGTATGATAAGTCAATTATAGACCTTAACGTAAAAGGAAATCTTGAGCTTTGATATTTTCAAATTCATCTTGAGGAGAAAACCTACTTCTCCTGCAAGATCACTCTTCACAAGCTCCAAGGCTGACCGGTTCAGATCAATAGGCACTGTTGGATGATTTTGAGGCTCAAGTGTTACTATGGTTGGTAATCATCATTGATTTCAATCTGACTCTTATCTGCAGCTTTCTATGACAGTCTCATGTTTTGTTTTTCTACCCACTCTTTTGATGTTACTCCTGGTTAGTATGAAGGATTGACCTCCTTCTTGTTGGGATATCTTATGTTTTTAATCATCCTAATAGAATTTGCTTGTTACTAGTTGGGTGTATTACTAATGTTGTGTGAATTTCCTTTTGGCTGCGATTATTTGAAAACTTAGAATCTCTGAGTACTAACAATTCTGGTCATGTGGATCCCATGTGGATTCTACTTTGATGTTCCTCTGCATTCTTAAAGTCATACTACTAAATCTTCTAATAATCTCAGTTTCAACATTATGTTATATTAACTACTCTAAGCAATCTTTGTATGCAACCTCAATATGTTGTTGATAATGGCAACTTGATCTACTCAGCTCTTTCTTTCACTTAGCATAATGTTTGTGCTATGGGTCCATTTTGAACCTAAGATACCGATGCGTCCTGCTGGAGCTCAAATGCGGGAGCGGATGCGAGCGGGTGCCGATCCTGGTGCGGATACCCTTTGGGTGCCGCCCGAATGCCACCACAAGCGCCCGGATGCAGGTGGATGCCTGTCGCAGGCATCCACCCACATCCGAGCGCCTGTGGTGGCATCCGAGTGGCACCCACAGGGCATCCGGATGCATCCGAGAGCATCCGCGGGAGCCTGCAGGGAAAAACGAAAAATTAAAGCAATTTTCACTTAAAATAAATTAAGACATGTGCAAATAAGCTTGTTTTAACTTCTTGTTTTAAATTAAGACACCACCGAAACGTCACGTCGTAACGGTTCACACTCTCGGTACTAACTGCCGAGATTAACATAAGTTTATTACACAACACCCGTACATACAAAATATACCGACAACAGCCCTAAACCCTAAAACAGCCCTAAAAAAGGCCATTCGACCATGCTTTATCCCATTTTGTTTGTAGGTTGGATATTTTCTCATTTGCTCTCCATTTTTTGGATTTTGAAGGCAAGCTAGTTATTTTCGAAGAGGAACGATCGTAGAGCAAGGGAGAGCTTCCACAAAGCATTTTTAAACATTCTAGGTAAGCATTTGGTCCCATTCTCAAGTTGTTTAATGAATTTCTTTGAGATTTTGATGATTTTTTCAAAAAAAAATTTTTAAAGAAATAAACAAACAAGTTTAGCTATCTATTTGTATCATTTTTTTGCACTTGTATGCTTGATGTTCGTAGTTTTTTTTCTAAATTAAATTTATTTATTTTCTTATTATAGCAAGAAACTAGACTGTATTATGCAAGAATGGCCACCACCGGTAGTCAAAGTTCAGTTGGAGGGCAAGGAACCGATAATTTTAATATTGATGTTGGATCTCCTTTATGGAGACATACAACAGTAGTATCACAGGTTTCAAGAGGTGGATCGTATCTTTGGAAGTGTAATTATTGTCAAAGTAACAAAGGAAAAGCATTCAATAGCTCATATTCCCGGGTCAAAATTCATTTTATGGGCCCTACTGGTAAAGGATTTGCAATGTGCAAAGGCACAACTGGGAAGGGGATGTCTGATGCACAAATAGCTTCATTTGTAAGAGAACAAGAAGAGGCTGATAATTTAGTGAAAAGATCAAAAAAAAGTTTTTATCAACCTCCATCAGGAAAGAACAAAATGCAATTACCCACTGAACCAGTTGCATCCTCCAAACATCCATTCTTGCAAGTACCTGTACCAGGAGAGGAAGAGGAAGTAGACTTTACCACCTGCAAAAGAGGCCCTTTGGACAATGCATTTAAAATGGAGGCAAGAGAGCTTGCTGATGAAGCCATTCCACGTTGCCTCTATGCCAATGGTCTTCCTTTCAACTTGGTAAGATCACCATATTGGAAGGAAATGGTGCAAGCCATACTTAGAGCTCCAGCTGATTATGTAAGTCCCGGGTATGAAAAGGTGCGTACCACTCTATTGCAAAAAGAGAGGACTTGTATAGAGAGAGCTCTTCAACCAATTAAACATGCTTGGAAAACTTCTAGTATAACTATTGTGTCTGATGGATGGAAAGATACAAGAAATCGACCATTGATTAATGTGATTGCAATGTCCCCCAAAGGGTCAATGTTTTTGAGAGCTGTTGATTGTGAAGGGCAAGTGAAGGATTCACAATTCATTTCTAGAATTCTCATTGAGGCCATAGAGATGGTGGGGAGTGAGAATGTGGTACAGGTGGTTACAGACAATGCCAAAAATTGTAGGGGTGTAGGTGCTTGATTGAGGGTCGGTATGACCATATTTTTTGGACACCATGCACAGTACACTCCCTAAACTTGATCATGCAACAAATTGGCACTCAAATTGATTGGGTGAAGCAAATTTACCAAGATGGGGAGGAGATACAAATGTTTGTGACGAACCACCACATGTCACAATCCATATTTAGATCATTCTCCAAATTGGAGCTGCTGAAGGTAAACTCAAATTGTAATTACTAAATTAGTAAATTTCATTTATTTATTTAATTTTAATAAATTTTATGTTCATGTTCAATTATCAAATTGTATATAACTTTGACATATTGTGTAATAACCACCCCTGTTTTTTTTCTTTTTGGGTCTTGCAAACAACTATGTATTATCAATTAAAGTGCTATTTTCAACATGGCATTTTGACAAACACTTAGCAAGCATTCAACAATAAGCAAAGTCTGAAACCTCCTTGTTTGTTGATGAAATATTGGTTTGGCAATAGAAATGTTTACATACAACTGCCCTATAGGCTGCAGCGAATAATCAAACTGGTATTTAACAATTACAATGCCTGAAATGAACAATATGATGAAAAGAACCTGGAAGTAGATGCTGTAGTGACCTGCAGATAAAATGACAGCCTCCCAACCTTTAAACCCCGAGAGTGAACAAGAAACTAAATGCAACATTGTTCTTGCACTGTAGCAGCACTATTCACGCGCACTATAGCAAAATACTATTCACGCACAATGTAGCAAAAACACTATTCACGTGTACTGTAGCAAACACTGTTCATGCGCACTATAGCAAAACACTATTCATGCGCACTGTAGCAAATCTACTATTCATGCGTACTGTAGCAAAACACTATTCATGGCTGCAAGCAACTTCTGACCTGCACTTTAAAATTCTCTTAAAACTATGTGCGAACTCACCATTAAATCCCAATGTGTCTCCTGAATGAAAACACCAGATAATCCTCCTGACTGTGTCTTTAAACAGCGAAGAGAACACTAGCAAAGAGGGGTTTCGTCCTCCAAGCTCAACAATTAGATTTTCCAGAAATCCAATAGCATAATAGCAATATCATTCCCAGCCCCTCAACTCATTCCAGCCAAGAGAATATAAAGTCCTCCAAGAAGTCGACTTCATTTTCATAAACAATGTGGGATAAAACATATATTAAAATATTCACTTATGTCTCCCTTGGGTACACATCCCCATAAAATAAATATTAAAGTAACACTTTAATATTTTACAATAAAATTAAATGTTACTTTAATAAAACTTCAGGCATTAAAATGTATTAGCAATCGGACTCCAAATAATGCGAGTGATAGCTCGTCAGAAAGCTCTCACCGAGTAGTATCAAATCCAATCACCAAAACTAGCCTCCACTGTGTCCTACTGACTTACTAAAAATAGTAAGTATGGCTGAAACTAAGTAAATCAACTTCGTTTTGGCCCAAACTGGAAATGACTAGGCCAAAACACTCCAGGATCCCCTTAAACCCTTCGTTAGCCCTCGAGACCATGTAGAACAAGGCTAACGCACACACACTTGGTCAACTACTAAAGTGGGGACATTACAGTCTGCCCCCCTTGAAATTGCTTGTCCTCAAGCAATCTCAGTCCAGCCTGCTAAATAACCTGCTCACTCTCCCATGTAGAATCCTCCTCCTGCAGGTCTCTCCATCTGACCAAATACTCCTTCACTGTCCTGTTTCTAAGCTTCCTCTCTCTGGTGTCCAAAATAGCCTCGGGTACTAACACAAGCTTCCCCTCCTCATCCAAAGGGGGTAAATCTGCAAAAGGCACAACACTCTGACCAATGGCTTTCTTAAGCCTAGACACATGAAACACATTGTGCACCCGACTGCCCTTTGGAAGCTCAAGCTCATAGGCGACTTCGCCCACTCTGCGAATCACCCTGTAGGGACCATAAAATCTAGGCTTCAACTTTTCAGCTCCGCTCTTCTTGAGCGATGACTGTCTATATGGTTGTAGCCTCAAGTAGACCATATCCCCTACCTCGAAACTACACTCTATTCGGTGCTGATCAGCATACAATTTCTGTTGATTCTGGGCCTGTTGTATATTCTCCTTGAGCACTTTCAGGATGTCTTGACTATCCTGCAATAAGTTTTTGGCTTTGGGCACTCTGCTGTCCCCCAAAACTAAATCCATGAAGCTAGGTGCTTCATAACCATAGAGTGCCATGAAAGGAGTCATCTTGATGGACATATGATAAGTGGTGTTATAACAATACTCTCTCATATGCAACCATCTGACCCAAGCCTTTTGTTGTGCAGTTACATAGTTCCTCAAATATCCCTCCACCCATTTATTCACAATCTCTGTTTGCCCATCTATCTGCGGATGATAACTAGTGCTAGGTGTAAGATCTGTACCACACAACCTAAACAACTCCTGCCAAAAAACACTCATAAACTTACTATCCCAGTCACTGACAATGAATCTGGGCAGCCCATGTAACCTGAATATCTCTCTAAAGAAAAGATCTGCCACCTATGCTGTTGTGTAAGTGGACGGAATAGCAAAGAAGTGAGCGAACTTCGTCAAGCGGTCCACCACCACATAGATGCAATCCCTTCCCTGCACTCGTGGTAAACTAGTGATGAAGTCCATCGAAATACTTTCCCATTTCCTATCAAGAATGGGCAAGGGCTGTAATAAACTTGCAGGAAATGTGTGCTCTCCCTTATTCTATTGACAAACCACACACTCCCTGACATACCTCTGAACATCATCCTTGAGCCCTCTCCATGAGAACCGCTCTCGGATCTACCTGTAGGTCTTGAAGACCCCCGAATGCCCAACTGTGGGTGCATCATGAAATGCCTTCAGTATCGCCTCTCTCAAATGTGATGACAAAATCAAATAAACCCTGTCCTGAACTCTGATCAATCCATCTATCACCTCATAGTGATCATCCTATATAGTACCTGAAATCAATCCAGAAGCCCAATCATCTCCGACATACTCTGCTATAATCCGATCTCTCCAGTCTCCTGAAATCTCTGCCAAAGCACATAAGTGAGGTCTCCGAGATAAGGCATCAACCACCACGTTTTTCTTACCTTTGACAAACTCTATGTCAAAGTCATAAGCCTGCAATTTAGTAACCCATTTCTGTTGCCGGTCATTAAGATCACGCTGGCTCATGAAGTATTTAATACTGTTGTGATCAATCTTGATCACAAAACGCCCACCTACCAAATATGATCGGAATTTGGCCAATGCATGCATTATGGCCAACATCTCCCGGTCATAGACAGAATAACTCCTCTCAACTCCCCAGAGCTTCCTACTCTCGAATGCAATGGGATGCTTCTCCTGCATCAATACTGCTCCAATCCCATCACTCGATGCATCACAATGAAGCTCAAAAGGCTTCGTGAAATCCGGTAGAGCTAGAACTGGACATGAAGACATTACCTGCTTGAAATGCTCAAAACACCTTTGTGCTGCCCCTGTCCACATGAAGGCCCCCTTCTTGGTGAGATCTGTCAAAGGCGCTGCCGTCTGTGAAAAACCCTTAACAAACCTTCTGTAAAATCCGCAAAGACCAAAGAACCCCTTAAGCTGTGTGAGGTTCGTAGGAGTAGGCCAATCAACTATAGCTCTAATCTTTTCAGGGTCTACTCGAACTCCATCTGCACTAATAATATGCCCAAGGTATAGTAATTTTGTCATACCAAACTCACACTTAGACTCCTTGGCATACAACGACTCTCTCTAGGATAGATAACACCTCCTCCAAATGTTGTGAATGTTCCTCCCAGGTCTTACTGAAGACCAAGATGTCATCAAAGAAGATCAAGACAAATCTCCTCAACTGCTCCCTGAATACTTGGTTCATACAACTCTGAAATGTAGCGGGTGCATTGGTTAGTCCAAATGGCATAACCATAAACTCAAAGTGGCCATAGTGACATCGGAAGGCTGTTTTCTCAATGTCCTCTGCTCTCATCTTGATCTGATGGTATCCGGATCGCAAATCAATTTTGGTGAAGAAGCATGCCCCATGCAACTCATCAATCAGCTCATCAATCCTAGGAATGGGATACCTGTTTTTAATTGTTTTCTTATTCAGTGCCCTATAATCAATGCACATGCGCATCGTCCCATCCTTCTTCTTCACCAGTACTACTGCTGAAGCAAATGGGCTTTTGCTAGGCCTAATGTGCCCCATCTCCAACAACTCCTTAATTGCCTTCTCTATCTCATCCTTGTGTTTCTTAGGATGACGATAAGGGGTAATCATAACTGGTTTGGCTCCCTCCTCGAACTCAATAACATGCTCTATCCCCCTGTCAGGAGGAACCCCATGAGGAATATCGCCAAATACTTTAGCGTGTCTGTCACGTATCTTCTGGATATCTGGTGGATGACTCTTTACCTGTGGCTCTGGTGAAGCTGGCATAATGTAGCACTTTGCTGCCCACTCTATGTCATCGTGACGAATAAGTCTCTGCATTCCCCTCAAGGACACTACTCTACAACCTCCATCCGAAAGTCCTCTAAGTACCACAGTTCTGCCCTCATGCTGGAATCTCATCTCCAATTTCGCTAGGTTGAGTGTGAACTCAACTAGTAAAGCCATCCATGTCATGTCGAGGATGACATCATAATCTCCCATGTCCACAACATAGAACTCATCCTCCAACTCATAGCCATCTCCAAACCTAATGCGAAGATTAGATATCTTTTGAGTGTACAATAATTTGTCACCGTTAGCCACCATGACTCTAAACCCATCATGCTCCTCGGTCTGTAACCCTCTCCTGGCTACCAACTGTGCATCTATGAAGTTATGTGTAGCCCCAGTGTCAATGAGAGATATCACTTTCTGCCCCTGGATAGTACCCTTGACCTTAAATGTGATTGCCTTTTGGGCCCCTGTCAAGCGTGCCAACGATCTATCATCCTTAGGAATGCTGCTCTCCTCTATAGTGTTACCCTCATCGGAATCGGAGTGCTGATCCTCCCCCTCTGACTCTGACTCTTCTACTGAAAAATACTCCATTTGATTTTCCTTAGCCTTGAGAGGGCATTTATGAGATAAGTCCCAAGGCTCTCTACACTGGAAGCACAGTTTCTTCTTTCGAAGTTCATTCAAGGTTTCACTGTCTAGTCCTTTTGATCCTTCTTTGGGTTTGTTATACTCTTTCTAAAATGGTTTTTTGTCTTTGTCCTTGCGGTAGGAAGAATCTGTTGAATGGTATTTTCCTTTGTATACCGAAGGGGCTAAATCTCGTGCCTTTTTAGTTGCTTCAGCTAAGGTGAGTGGATCATGTCCCTTCACCCAACCTCGTAATGGATCAGCAAGCCCATCACAAAATAACACCACCAATCTCCTAGGAGAGATATCAGTAACAAGTACAAACAAACGCTGAAACTCGGTGATGTAAGCATCCACAGAACCTGACTGTTTTAACTGTGCTAGCTCCTTGAAATGTAACTCGGGATCCCTAGTGTCAAATCTCTCAATCAATCTTTCCGTGAATTCCTCATAGGATGTAATCTAATTATGCCCTAGAGTCACCATGCCATGATGCCACCATTCATGCGCAACGCCGTCCAAGTGCATAGCCGCATACTTGATAGCCTCCTCCTCAGGCATAGGATTTAGCTGCAAGTATGTATCTACCTTCTGCACCCAAGCTCGTGCAGTCATCTTCCCTGAAGCATCATAATAAGGTAAAGAAAGTTTTCCAACTTTCTTTCTCAGCTCAAAGTTTTGATTCCTCCCTCCTACTCTAGGCATGTGTCTCATCCTCAAGTCCATATAATCTCTGAGGGAAATATCCGCCTGAAACTCCGGTCCACTAGCCTCCCAGTCCCTCCTGAACTGATCCTGTAACTCGGTAATCTGCGGTTCATTTACTGGTTGAACCGGATCTCTGGGTGGGAAGGTGGGTAGAAGAGGTCTCGAGCTCGCTGTCCGAGCTGGGCGTGCAACGTGTCTAAAGTTATCAGCCTCATTCCCATTGTTACCGTGTCCATTATTACCATTAATGTTATTCTCAGGACCATTGTTGTTGCCTTGGCCTCCATTATTATCATTGCCCCCATTGTTATTGTTTCTGTTGTTGGCATCACCTAGATTAATATTGACACCCATCTGTCTAGCCATGAGCTGCAACATCATGTCCATTCGCCTATTCTGCTCCTGCTGCATACGCTGCCCCTACTCTAATGTATCCAGTAACTGTCTGAACATTACCTCCCCCTGATCTGGACCAGTATTCTTGCCTCTGCCTAATCCTGTATTCTGTCATCTAGGTCACCCATATTGTTGTTCTGATCAAAGAAAATCTCTTGTGTCTGTATGACTGGATTCTATGTCCACCTGCACGGATGAACTAGCCTGTTCGCTCTGCAAGTCCGAAATCCTATTTTGTCTTACTCTGGTATTGCGGAGATTATAAGGCCCCTGTCGCATGCTCAAACATAAATGCTTAGCCTGTTTTTTTATTTCTGATTTTAGTGTTTTGACATTTCGTCAAACACTTTTCCCTCTATACGACTGTTCTGTGAGGCCCACTTTCGGCCCACATAGTGATCCTATTTTATAGATATTAGCCTATCATTTTGATTATGTTTTTAGAGATACTTGGACTCTGTCGACTCCTGATATACTATGTTGCCTCGTTAGACTATTCATTTTGATGATTCTGCATATGGGATCCATAGTGTGTGGATTTGGTTTATGTTATTATATGATGTTTTGTGAACCCGATGATCTTGATGATATTTGAAATATGCTATGGAATTTCATTTGAATTATGCAATGTAATTATGAATATTATATGCAATTGAATGATTATTGTTATATCATGTATGTTTAATGTATTGGATTTCTTCTTTGAATTACTGATGCTGCACTGAGGTATTGCAGGTGGAAGGACCATGGAAACACATTCGGGGAAATCACTTTGAACGTAGGGCAACCAGTTAAACCAAGGCCCCGTCTATTAAGAGACCTGAGGCCTCGTTGTTAAGTATTTTTATTCGTAACAGTAATCTAAAATGTATGTGTGTATTAATGTTATGTGTTGTGACATTGGACGTACCTTGTGTGAAATGTTATTTCGTAAAGTGTCACTTGACACTAATGTTAAATGTTATCAAGGTATGTCGAGTGTTGTGTGAGAGCATATTCTAGGAGTTTTAGGGAAATCTTGCACGCCTTTTTGCCATAGGAATTATTATGCAGTTTCCATTTCCCATTCTTGATCTTATTCTTAGAAGTGAATTTTAGAGGTTTATAGTGGCTTTAGTAAGTGGTTTTATGCCTTATTAGTTAACCCATTCTATCTACCCATGGGTTAGGGGTATTTTCACCTTATTATTAGCCTAAAATTGACTTTTAGACCCTTTTAAAAATTCATGTGCAACCTTGAACGAATTTGCAACTTGCTTGAAGGGCCTAATTAATGAGGTTTGTTGGGGTAGGTTTTAGAGGCCTTTTTAGAGGAATTTTGGCAAAGGATAGGGCATTCACCCATTCTCTATTTTTTAGAGAGTTCCAGAAAGTTAGAGGAAAGCTTGGAGTTTGCATAAGGGCTCAACAATCCTTCCATTAGCATTGGACTTGAGGTAGGAAGCCTTGCTCTCATGGTTTTGGAAGTTGTATAAGTTTTGTGTTGATGTTTTTAGCTCCCCATGGTTGGTCATGGAGGAAGCTTGCTTTGTTTTATGTTGTGTTTTAGCTTCCCATGGTTGGTCATGGTGAGAGCAAGCATGCAATGTATTTTCTTTGTAATTTGGATTTTGGGTTGTATCTCTTGGACTCACTCACCCTTGGGAGGGAAGAGAAGTCAAGAGGGGGTGTGAAAATGGAGGCAACTCCATGTGTAGAGTCTCCTCCATGTGAGAGGAAAGATGAACTTGGGTGAGTGATTTTCCCCAAGAAACCTTGCATTTAGCCCTTGTGGCAATGGGGGTATAAGGAGGGAAGAATGGCCATGTGAGCCTTGTATGAAATAGAAATATTTGGGTCCATGTGTGGCCTTGTTTTGTTATGCAATGGTTTTCTCCATGATTTGCCCACTCACACCCCATAAAGGATATTCATGGAATTCCTTAGTTTTTACCTTGAGGGATTTTGGGTTTTTCATATGTTTATGTTCTTGTAGTGTTTTGTGTATGAGTGTTTGTTACCCGTTCATTGTGGTTTCCCCAAGCTCGGGGGTGGCCTCATGAGAGGCCTTGGATGGGAGGTGAGCATCCCATGGTTCCTATCCTATTTGTTCATGACAGGTTTTGAAGTCAAGGTTCAAGTGAATGAAGTTGGAAGGAGCTCAATTCCTTGGTTATGCATGTTGGATGAAACCATACTTTGATGTATGAGCATAATTGTAAGATGTGAATGTTGTAATTCAATCACTCCTTTGGCACACTTTGTTTTGATATATTGAAATGATATGGAGGAAGAAAGCTTGCTGTTTATATTTATCATTCATTGTAATTTGAATAGCTTATGAAATGGAGCAAAGATGTGAATTCCCTTAATTGTAAAGAAAGACAATATGTAAAGTGTTCTTGGTTAATTCAAAAGAGAAGCAAGTTTTCATCTCATTGTGATTATATACTGTGAAAGATCATTATATGTATTTGATTTTTGGTATTGCAATCAAGAAGGAAATTTATCACCTATCTTAGACCTCTTAAATTTGATATTGATAAATTGATGCTTTTAGTTGGTTGAATGCTTGGATTTGGATTTTGTATGGAAAACATTACAATTACTTTGTCAATTGAATTGCAACAAGATTATACACTTTATCTCTTCCTATATTTCTGCAAGCAAATTTGATAGCTTGTTGTTCCACATGGAATTAGGGATAAAAGACTTAGTTTGAAATTGAATTGAAACTTAGCAATTATCTCATTCAAAAGATGACTATTAAATACATTTGATTAGTCCAAATCCCACCTTAACCATATACTATGCACTTAAACAAATCATTCAAAATGAATTAAGTCATGTGGAATTGTAGAGAAATCATTATCTTACCAAGATGGTTATGATAAAATGAGCATGTTTGCTTCAGAATGAATCCACCTTAGTTGATCAAATTTAACTCTAATTAATCCTTGTATTAATAATCCTATTTTAGACCTTTGACATCTTAATGCTTAAGTGATTACAAATTGATTCATGTTGAGATATTAATTAAACATGCTTAAAAAGAAGTAATGGAAAATAAAAGAGATAAAAAAAAACAGTGCTTATGGAAATAGCACTTTCCAGAAATTTTAAGAGAGCAAAATGCTCTCTGGATTTTGTATGGGATAAAAATCCCATACAAAAATCCTTACCACAGTCTTTTTATATTAATATAAACTTACCACCTATGTCAAAGCAATAAAATAAACTTTATTCAAAATATCTACACTTACCTTTTTTAAAGACTTCCCCCTTTTGCCAAGCGCAGGTGTTGGATGAAATTTCTTGGTTATATTGCCAACCTCCTTATTTATGGGATGGTGACTTTGGAGACACCTCATCATACCTTTTTCATTAGCTTTTATCCCTCCTTAGCCTTCAACTCACGCAGGTTTGAAAGAGATTACCTTGCATTAAATAGAAAACTTTTGACTTGGGTACTTTGTTTGACATGGAAGGGAGTGGGTCCCACTTTCCACTTCCTCTTCCATGCTTCCCACTCCCCTATGCAAATTAGGCGCAGGTCCTTGGGAGAGGAGTTTTTTTTTAATTTTTAAAACACTACATCACTCTTCCCTTGCGTACCCCAATGTCCTTGGGTGATGGGAAGTGTGAGTAGGGAGTAGGCTAGGGATTTGAAAGGTTAATAGGTTGATTGATAAGATTGTTTAGTAGGATGTTTAGTAGATAAGATTAATTAGTAGGATGTTTATTTTAGTAGATTAGTAGGTTGTTGAGTTAGTTTAGGATATTAATTTAATATGTTATTTTTTTTGAGATTCATGTGTTATTAATAACATTAGATAGATTTTATGTTAAGCAATTTTATTATCAAAAAGGTTTGCTCATATTATTAGTTAATATATTATAATTTAATAATTGATTAATAACTACATTAATTAATTATTATATTATAATTATTAATTAATAATACATAAAATATTTAATTATAAACATTAACTAACGTTACCCTTTTAAATTCCTTAATTGGCACTAAGTACATTGATCAAATGGGTACGACGTTATATAGATTTAATTAGTATTGATATATTGGTAAACGAAAACGTCAATTCAATAGTATCACAAGTTGGGTCTCGATATGAGCTTATCGGGAATTGGTTACCTCACTATAGAGATAACGGTAACTTTATCACTTTAATCCTTCTTAAAAAAAAATTTTGTTGGTTGTGTTTTGTCCCGAACTTTTGGGCATCACATTTTGGTATCAGAGCACTGGGTTCAACTCTAGGAACTTTTGTGCCATTACGCTTTGCTAGGAAAGTATTCGTGTACGCATAGTAACCCTTTTGAATTATGTATGTGAAGAGCATGTGTGAGTACATTATGGAATGGTCATACCAACATCATCGTGTGTGGGTGCCCTAGGATGGCTATGGGAATACCTCGAAGAAGCCAAACCCTTATAACATCGGAGTGATGTAGAAACTGGGTAGAATGGCCTAACCATTTCAGTATGGGGTGGAAAATTTTTCTATACCCTCGCAGGATGTACATTATTAAGTTATGGTGGGGCCCATGCTATGATGTAAATTTTTTTTTATGATGGAAATACTCCATGATCATCAACAATTTCTCCTTGTATAGACTAGGACCTTCTCGAAGCATTGGGAACTTATGATACAGCTTGGGAAGGCTAATTAGTCATAGGAGATGGACGATAGTAACCTATGTTAAGAAAAGCATTGTAGTACCGGAGTAAGGTAAAGGAGGCTCGTTTAATTATTGCTTCAGATAATGAAAGTATGGTGCCCCTAGTCGAGGTATAGATTGAATCACCTATGGATATGTAAGTTAAAGGTTGAAATTCCTCAGTATTCTGTGGTGGGTACTCCTTTTGGATTTGATGTCAGTTGTTTCATTTTGCTTATGGATTTCTTGAGTCGTTTATCTTCTTGGTGGAACTTTCTACATGTTGGACTGGTACCTTTTTGTTTTGTTTTCTTTGATTGGGTTTTGTCACCAACTGTATAGTTCTTATCTTGGCAGTTGCCACCGTTGATTTTTTTTATTTTATTTTCGATTGAAATGAGCTCACTTTTTATTTTTGTATTCGAAGTTGAAGCAGACAGATTTGCTTTTTGAGAATTCCTTGTATCTATTTTTTTTGGGTGACTACTATGAGCACTCTCTTTGGCTGCCAGTCCTATGTCATTTGTACCCTCTTTGTTTTTAAAGAGTCCCACCAATCATGTGTATATGAGGTAACACCTAGAAAGAGATATTATCCCATGTCGGAAGGTACTATAGGATCGATAGATCAGATCCATGCTCTTTTATGATGAATAACATAAATGATTGGTTTCCTTGTAGTTGGAGTAGGTGAAAGTTGGTGTTTTGGCAAACCATGGTGGTGTAAATTATTTATAAGACATACAATTTTGTAAGTGGCCTTGCACGGGTGTTAGTATTATGAAGTTCATCCTTTGGGTAATCATGTACCCTAATAGGAAAGATCTATGATGTTATGATTGACCTTAAGAGATCGATGACTATTGAATGTTCCTTCTTCATAACAGAGGTTAAGTATTTGGGGCATGTCATATCTGGTGATGGGATCTCAGTAGACCCATCAAAGATAGAGGCTATTACGAATTGGCTAGCACCTACCATAGTGACTGAAGTTAGAAGTTTCATGGGGCTAGCCGGTTATTGCAGACAATTTGTTGAAGGATTTTCTAAGTGGCACATCCTATCACTTCCCTTCAGTGAAAGGGGAAGAATTTCGAGTGGACAAAGAAGTGAGAGAGAGCTTTGTAGGGGCTCAAGAGAGCACTCACCAATGCACCGATTCTTGCAGTGCCAGATCCTTCAGCGGAATTTGCGGTATGCACAGGTGCTTCATTGGATGGATTAGGGGCAGTCCTTATGCATGGAGGGCGAGCTATTGCTTACAAGTCTAGGAAGCTTAAGACTCATGAGCTCAATTACCCTACACATGATTTAGAGCTTGCAGTAGTGGTACATGCCTTAGTGCGATGGCGACACTTCCTCTTAGGTCACCGCTTTGAGCTTCATTCAGACCATCAGAGTGTTCAATATATATTTACCCAGCCAAAGCTTAATGCTCGGCAGAGGCGATGGATGGAGTTCTTATGTGAGTATGACTTTGATGTCCACTACATCAAGGGGAAGGAGAATGTGGTTGCAGATGCCTTGAGTAGGAGATGGCACGATATCTATTCTATGACTGCAGGCACAGATTTGAGGGGTCGGATCCTCCGTCATCTTCAAGAAGATGAGTGGTATACTGAGGTTTGTGAGATGATTCGATCCCATAGACCCTTGGAGGGGAAGTATGTTGGTTATACCTTAGAGTCTGATGGGCTTCTACGCCATCGAGAGCGTATCTATGTACCTTCTACAGAAGATTTACGTGCATTCATTATACTTGAGGCTCACAGAGCACCATATGCAGCACATCCCGGGGTTAAGAAGCTACATGCAGATTTGAGACAACTATATCATTGGCCAGGCATGAGATTGCAGATTGCTGAGATAGTGGCCAGATGTCTTGAGTGTCAGCGGGTTAAGGCAGAGCACCGCCATCCTGGAGGACTCCTACAGCCACATGAGATTCTAGTGTGGAAGTGGGAGGTTATATCCATGGACTTTATAGTTGGTCTCCCGATGTCTTCCCGACGCCATGATGCTATTATGGTGACGGTGGACCGGTTGACTAAGGTGGCCCACTTTTCTCCAGTTCATACTACCTTTACAGCACCCACAGTAGCCCAGGTGTTCTTACGAGACATTGTCAGACTTCATGGCATACCTCATAAGATCATCTCAGTTAGAGACTCTCTTTTCACTTCGTCCTTTTGGAGAAAGCTTCAGGTAGCATTGGGCACTAGGCTCAATTTCAGCACAGCCTATCATCCAGAGACAGATGGGCAAACCGAGAGGGTCAATCAGGTTTTAGAGGACATGCTTCGCATGTATGTTATGGATCATCAGACCCGGTGGGAGGAGTATCTGCATCTTGTGGAATTTGCCTATAATAATGGGCATCATGCATCTTTGGGAATGCCTCCTTTCCAGGCATTATATGGTAGACCTTGCAGGACCCCACTGAGTTGGGATAGGATCGAGGACAGAGTTTCCATTGGTCCTGAGTTAGTTCGAGATATGGAGCAGCAGGTCACCCTGATTAGGCAGCGTCTCTTAGAGGCTCAGGATAGACAGAAAAAGTATGCAGATGCGAGAGGATAGGGCTCGTTGCTTATCGACTAGCCTTGCCACCTAGCCTGTCACGCATCCATGATGTGTTCCATATATCAGTTTTGTGGAAGTATATCTATGATGAGTCTCATATTATTGATTGGGATGCCTTGCAGGTGGAGTCAGATGGCCAGCTGGCTCTAGAGCCCATTCGCATTTTGGCTCGACGGACATTGGGACTTCAAGGCAGAACGCTGGACCAGGTTAGGGTCCAGTGGGATTGCTATGATGAGGTCACAGCCTCATGGGAGGATGCAGCACAGATGAGGGCCCAGTATCCGCACCTCTTCGATGAACTCCAGGAGGATGTTCATGCCTAGAGGGGGTGGATGTGAGGCCCACTTTCGGCCCACATAGTGATCCTATTTTATAGATATTAGCCTATCATTTTGATTATGTTTTTAGAGATACTTGGACTCTGTCGACTCCTGATATACTATGTTGCCTCGTTAGACTATTCATTTTGATGATTCTGCATATGGGATCCATAGTGTGTGGATTTGGTTTATGTTATTATATGATGTTTTGTGAACCCGATGATCTTGATGATATTTGAAATATGCTATGGAATTTCATTTGAATTATGCAATGTAATTATGAATATTATATGCAATTGAATGATTATTGTTATATCATGTATGTTTAATGTATTGGATTTCTTCTTTGAATTACTGATGCTGCACTGAGGTATTGCAGGTGGAAGGACCATGGAAACACATTCGGGGAAATCACTTTGAACGTAGGGCAACCAGTTAAACCAAGGCCCCGTCTATTAAGAGACCTGAGGCCTCGTTGTTAAGTATTTTTATTCGTAACAGTAATCTAAAATGTATGTGTGTATTAATGTTATGTGTTGTGACATTGGACGTACCTTGTGTGAAATGTTATTTCGTAAAGTGTCACTTGACACTAATGTTAAATGTTATCAAGGTATGTCGAGTGTTGTGTGAGAGCATATTCTAGGAGTTTTAGGGAAATCTTGCACGCCTTTTTGCCATAGGAATTATTATGCAGTTTCCATTTCCCATTCTTGATCTTATTCTTAGAAGTGAATTTTAGAGGTTTATAGTGGCTTTAGTAAGTGGTTTTATGCCTTATTAGTTAACCCATTCTATCTACCCATGGGTTAGGGGTATTTTCACCTTATTATTAGCCTAAAATTGACTTTTAGACCCTTTTAAAAATTCATGTGCAACCTTGAACGAATTTGCAACTTGCTTGAAGGGCCTAATTAATGAGGTTTGTTGGGGTAGGTTTTAGAGGCCTTTTTAGAGGAATTTTGGCAAAGGATAGGGCATTCACCCATTCTCTATTTTTTAGAGAGTTCCAGAAAGTTAGAGGAAAGCTTGGAGTTTGCATAAGGGCTCAACAATCCTTCCATTAGCATTGGACTTGAGGTAGGAAGCCTTGCTCTCATGGTTTTGGAAGTTGTATAAGTTTTGTGTTGATGTTTTTAGCTCCCCATGGTTGGTCATGGAGGAAGCTTGCTTTGTTTTATGTTGTGTTTTAGCTTCCCATGGTTGGTCATGGTGAGAGCAAGCATGCAATGTATTTTCTTTGTAATTTGGATTTTGGGTTGTATCTCTTGGACTCACTCACCCTTGGGAGGGAAGAGAAGTCAAGAGGGGGTGTGAAAATGGAGGCAACTCCATGTGTAGAGTCTCCTCCATGTGAGAGGAAAGATGAACTTGGGTGAGTGATTTTCCCCAAGAAACCTTGCATTTAGCCCTTGTGGCAATGGGGGTATAAGGAGGGAAGAATGGCCATGTGAGCCTTGTATGAAATAGAAATATTTGGGTCCATGTGTGGCCTTGTTTTGTTATGCAATGGTTTTCTCCATGATTTGCCCACTCACACCCCATAAAGGATATTCATGGAATTCCTTAGTTTTTACCTTGAGGGATTTTGGGTTTTTCATATGTTTATGTTCTTGTAGTGTTTTGTGTATGAGTGTTTGTTACCCGTTCATTGTGGTTTCCCCAAGCTCGGGGGTGGCCTCATGAGAGGCCTTGGATGGGAGGTGAGCATCCCATGGTTCCTATCCTATTTGTTCATGACAGGTTTTGAAGTCAAGGTTCAAGTGAATGAAGTTGGAAGGAGCTCAATTCCTTGGTTATGCATGTTGGATGAAACCATACTTTGATGTATGAGCATAATTGTAAGATGTGAATGTTGTAATTCAATCACTCCTTTGGCACACTTTGTTTTGATATATTGAAATGATATGGAGGAAGAAAGCTTGCTGTTTATATTTATCATTCATTGTAATTTGAATAGCTTATGAAATGGAGCAAAGATGTGAATTCCCTTAATTGTAAAGAAAGACAATATGTAAAGTGTTCTTGGTTAATTCAAAAGAGAAGCAAGTTTTCATCTCATTGTGATTATATACTGTGAAAGATCATTATATGTATTTGATTTTTGGTATTGCAATCAAGAAGGAAATTTATCACCTATCTTAGACCTCTTAAATTTGATATTGATAAATTGATGCTTTTAGTTGGTTGAATGCTTGGATTTGGATTTTGTATGGAAAACATTACAATTACTTTGTCAATTGAATTGCAACAAGATTATACACTTTATCTCTTCCTATATTTCTGCAAGCAAATTTGATAGCTTGTTGTTCCACATGGAATTAGGGATAAAAGACTTAGTTTGAAATTGAATTGAAACTTAGCAATTATCTCATTCAAAAGATGACTATTAAATACATTTGATTAGTCCAAATCCCACCTTAACCATATACTATGCACTTAAACAAATCATTCAAAATGAATTAAGTCATGTGGAATTGTAGAGAAATCATTATCTTACCAAGATGGTTATGATAAAATGAGCATGTTTGCTTCAGAATGAATCCACCTTAGTTGATCAAATTTAACTCTAATTAATCCTTGTATTAATAATCCTATTTTAGACCTTTGACATCTTAATGCTTAAGTGATTACAAATTGATTCATGTTGAGATATTAATTAAACATGCTTAAAAAGAAGTAATGGAAAATAAAAGAGATAAAAAAAAACAGTGCTTATGGAAATAGCACTTTCCAGAAATTTTAAGAGAGCAAAATGCTCTCTGGATTTTGTATGGGATAAAAATCCCATACAAAAATCCTTACCACAGTCTTTTTATATTAATATAAACTTACCACCTATGTCAAAGCAATAAAATAAACTTTATTCAAAATATCTACACTTACCTTTTTTAAAGACTTCCCCCTTTTGCCAAGCGCAGGTGTTGGATGAAATTTCTTGGTTATATTGCCAACCTCCTTATTTATGGGATGGTGACTTTGGAGACACCTCATCATACCTTTTTCATTAGCTTTTATCCCTCCTTAGCCTTCAACTCACGCAGGTTTGAAAGAGATTACCTTGCATTAAATAGAAAACTTTTGACTTGGGTACTTTGTTTGACATGGAAGGGAGTGGGTCCCACTTTCCACTTCCTCTTCCATGCTTCCCACTCCCCTATGCAAATTAGGCGCAGGTCCTTGGGAGAGGAGTTTTTTTTTAATTTTTAAAACACTACATCACTCTTCCCTTGCGTACCCCAATGTCCTTGGGTGATGGGAAGTGTGAGTAGGGAGTAGGCTAGGGATTTGAAAGGTTAATAGGTTGATTGATAAGATTGTTTAGTAGGATGTTTAGTAGATAAGATTAATTAGTAGGATGTTTATTTTAGTAGATTAGTAGGTTGTTGAGTTAGTTTAGGATATTAATTTAATATGTTATTTTTTTTGAGATTCATGTGTTATTAATAACATTAGATAGATTTTATGTTAAGCAATTTTATTATCAAAAAGGTTTGCTCATATTATTAGTTAATATATTATAATTTAATAATTGATTAATAACTACATTAATTAATTATTATATTATAATTATTAATTAATAATACATAAAATATTTAATTATAAACATTAACTAACGTTACCCTTTTAAATTCCTTAATTGGCACTAAGTACATTGATCAAATGGGTACGACGTTATATAGATTTAATTAGTATTGATATATTGGTAAACGAAAACGTCAATTCAATAGTATCACAAGTTGGGTCTCGATATGAGCTTATCGGGAATTGGTTACCTCACTATAGAGATAACGGTAACTTTATCACTTTAATCCTTCTTAAAAAAAAATTTTGTTGGTTGTGTTTTGTCCCGAACTTTTGGGCATCACATGTTCCTAATTCCCTATAAGACCTCCACAGGATGGCAAGACTTATAGCTCTGATACCACTGTAATAACCACCCCTGTTTTTTGTTTTTTTTGGGTCTTGCAAACAACTATGTATTATCAATTAAAGTGCTATTTTCAACATGACATTTTGACAAACACTTAGCAAGCATTCAACAATAAGCAAAGTCTGAAACCTCCTTGTTTGCTGATGAAATATTGGTTTGGCAATAGAAATGTTTACATACAACTGCCCTATAGGCTGCAGCGAATAATCAAACTAGTATTTAACAATTACAATGCCTGAAATGAACAGTATGATGAAAAGAACCTGGAAGTAGATGCTGTAGTGACCTGCAAATAAAATGACAGCCTCCCAACCTTTAAACCCCGAGAGTGAACAAGAAACTAAATGCAACACTGTTCTCGCACTGTAGCAGCACTATTCACGCGCACTGTAGCAAAATACTATTCACGCACAATGTAGCAAAAACACTATTCACGCGTACTGTAGCAAACACTGTTCACGCGCACTGTAGCAAAACACTATTCACGCACACTGTAGCAAATCTACTATTCATGCGTACTGTAGCAAAACACTATTCATGGCTGCAAGCAACTTTTGACCTGCACTTTAAAACTCTCTTAAAACTATGTGCGAACTCACCATTAAATCCCAATGTGTCTCCTGAATGAAAACACCAGATAATCCTCCTGACTGTGTCTTTAAACAGCGAAGAGAATGCTAGCAAAGAGGGGTTTCGTCCTCCAAGCTCAACAATTAGATTTTCCAGAAATCCAATAGCATAATAGCAATATCATTCCCAGCCCCTCAACTCATTCCAGCCAAGAGAATATAAAGTCCTCCAAGAAGTCGACTTCATTTTCATAAACAATGTGGGATAAAACATATATTAAAATATTCACTTATGTCTCCCTTGGGTACACATCCCCATAAAATAAATATTAAAGTAACACTTTAATATTTTACAATAAAATTAAATGTTACTTTAATAAAACTTCAGGCATTAAAATGTATTAGCAATCGGACTCCGAATAATGCGAGTGATAGCTCGTCGGAAAGCTCTCACCGAGGAGTATCAAATCCATCACCAAAACTGGCCTCCACTGTGTCCTGCTGACTTACTAAAAATAGTAAGTATGCCTGAAACTGAGTAAATCAACTTCGTTTTGGCCCAAACTGGAAATGACTAGGCCAAAACACTCCAGGATCCCCTTAAACCCTTTGTTAGCCCTCGGGACCATGTAGAACAAGGCTAACGCACACACACTTGGTCAACTGCTAAAGTGGGGACATTAGATATTGTTAGCTTGCTTAGGTTGCTAAGACCCGTTTTGCGTCTCATACTGTTGTTATGAGATGACTTGTCAAAGTGCAAGTGGCATTAAGCCAAATGGTTATTTCTAACCAATGGGGTATATGGAAGGATTCGAATTCAGAAAGAGCCCAAAAGGTCAAGGCTTTGATCTTGGATGACAGTTGGTGGGCTTGTATGCAATTTGTATTGGATTTCACCGACCCTATCATGACCATGCTCCGCTTTGCCGATACAGATACACCTTGCTTGGGGGATGTGTATGATGGCATGGACACCATGGTTGAGAAGGTAAAAGTTTCCATACAACAGCATGAGAATGACCCCACAGAATGTGAAGCCTTATGCAATAAGGTGGAGGCAATCATTGATCATCGTTGGGAGAAGATTACTACCCCATTGCACCTCCTCGCATATGCCTTATCTCCGAGGTACTATAGTGAGAAAGTACTTGCTATGCCAGATAGAGTTGCACCATATGCGGATGAAGAAGTTGCCAATGGGTGCTACAAAGATTTTGCAAGACTCTTCCCAAATGAGGAAATGCATGACACAGTGAGGCTAGAATTTGGCTTATTTGCTTTGGGTGTAAAAATGTCTCCATTTGCAATAAAGGACCAATATAAAATGGGAGCTATCACTTGGTGGTACATATATGGTCAACCATACAAGCATCTACAACCTCTTGCAATCAAGATCTTGTCACAAGTAAGTTTTTTTTGTTTTTTGTTTACCACTTGTATTCTACAATTTAGTGTTTAACATTCTTTAAATTGTTTTTCATTTGTATGTTTAATTTTGTGAACACTATCCAGGTTGCAAGTTCTTCTATTGCTAAACGGAATTGGAGTACATACTCCTATATCCATTCAGTGAAGCGCAACCGGTTGGGCTCAAAGAAAGTTGAGGACTTGGTTTACATTCATACCAACTTGCATCTTTTGTCACATAACCAGAATGAATACAAGGAAGGGTCAACCAAGCTTTGGGATGTAACCCCTGAGTGTGCAAACTTGGATGCAACGCTTCATGATCTCATGGCAATCATAGATGATGGTGATGATACCATGACACATGGTGCATCTAGCACAAGTGGAACCGTTCTTGGTTCAAATGATCTTGAACTTGCAGCAGTTGGAGATGATGAGAATATGGATTAGTGCATCTTGTGTCTTGACTCTTGAATCCTTGATTGATAAATAGTGAACGATACTAGCAAGTTTCAATTTGAATATTTGTGTCTATGAAATTTTAAGTTGAAGTTGTTGAACTAATATGAAATATCTTGAATCTTGATAAATGCTGATTGGTGAAGTATCATTATTCTAATTTTGAAATTCATACTATCAAATGATTTAGTTTTGTATAATTCTTGCACTTCTTTGCATATATATATATATATATATATATATATATATATACACACACACACACACACACATGTATCCAAACGCATCCGCATCCCCTAAAAAAAAAATTTTGCGCATCCCACACCCACATCCCGCATCCGCATCCGAATCCACACCCGAATCGGTAACTTAGTTTTGAACTAATGTTGCAACCAGAGATTGGAAGGATGTAAATAGATGGCCTCGAGCAGGCCTCTTGAGCTCGGTATACAAGATTGATAAGTATTCTAGTTAGTAGAGTGTTAATTCAGGCTTTTGAATATAAATGATTATATGTAAGAAAGTATTCTTATTGTTTATTGCTTTTGCTATAGTAATGATGTACTATTGTTGACTTAGAACTTTCTTGGTACTAACATACTTGATGATGTGGTTTCTATGCACTTGTGTCCTTGATCTCGATCTTTCTTTTAATGACATCTGCTGATGTTACCTTTCTTCTATGAGCTGATTATAGGCATTATTAGGTTATTCTCTAACTTAATGATTTGATTGGGATCAGAAATGTCAAATTGCTGAAGTAATGACTTAGGCTCATCATGCACAATTGTCATCTATATGACCCGATTGGCAAATCAGAATATGAGCTTGTGCTTGACTTGTTCAAGTTTTATGATATAGGTGATTCTGTATTGGGTTTGTTACATCATTATCTTCTTACCTAAATGGTTCTATGTATTCTTGTGATGAATGCTTGCATGCATTCTAAGTGAGTTGATATGCTTGATTGAATTATGATCTTGATTATCTCCATTGACTTGGACGAACCTAACTTGACATGAATGTTGTATGAAAATGTGTATAGTCATGATTATGTGCAAGCTTATCATTGAAGGGTTTGAATCTCCTAGAATGCAAAATCTCTCACAAGGGTGTGAGGATCTAATGATTGGCTATTTCAAGGTTATTGATCTTTGATGGAGATAAGCATTATTTACAGTTGCTCATAAAGCTCTTATAGAGAAACAATTTATGCTTTATTGTTTCTCCTCGATATGGTTTTGATTCTATGCATCTTTACTAATCTCCCTGAAATGCTTCTTTGATCAGGATGGATTCAGAAGCATATGAAAGATGAGAGTTCGGATCCAAAGAGAGAAAGAACCTGATGCATCCTAAAGAAGACTCGGGCTAAGGCTATTGCCTTAAGATTAAGTTGAGATCACTTCTGAAGGACTCAACCTGGGACTCGTCACGACTTCTCGGAGCTGCAGGAAATGTTCCTCTAACTGCACTTGTTCTTACTCTACAAAAGTCAGGGCAGCACCCTATGTTGATACTACTCAGATGTCTTGGTTGTGTTAAGTACCTATGGGCATATTGTAAGTGGAATGGTTCCTATGTAAAGGACTTGTTACATTCCACGTGGCTCAAATGGTTGTAACTCAGAGTATGAGATCTATGGATACTTCTTGTACAATTGATAGGAATGTTGATCCTTCAATTCATGTATGATTGCTTCCATGATAGAGGGAGCTAATTTGTAGGACTTGGTTTATTGGTTCAGAGGGAGTGAACCATGGATCCATGTTAGGTTATACATATCATATGGATATCTCATGTTGTAATTGATTTATTGCTCATAGCCATGATGATGAGATCATGAATGTAGTCAAGATAGATTCACTATCTTGGTTGAGAGGGAGTCTCAACCTCATTGATGTACTTCATTATATTATTACCCACACCTTGCGAGAAATGCAAGGTGGGATGGTATCGAATTGTATTGTATATTGTATCTTCCCTGAAAGAAGATATGTTGTTGACCACCCTCTGTGGGCAATGCAAGGTGGTGTTGTATTTTCTAGTGAGAGAAGACTTGAGAATTAGATCTCTTCCACCCTCTGCGGACAATGCAAGGTGGTAATATGTTTTTTTTCTACCTTCCTTGAGAGAAGGTTTGAGGCTTTAAGTTCTCTTCCACCATCTGCAGGCAATGCAAGGTGGATCCATCCTCTACGGGCAATGCATGATGGATATCATGATAGGAATCCATGATGATTCTCTTTGACTTTATCCTCTGTGGACAATGCAAGATGGATAGCATGGAAGGAGTCCAAGATGCTCTCAGAATCCTCCCTAGCTTAGAGGGAGTGTTAATGTTTGGTAGCTAGATCAGATTCTAGCTTCACATTATTTTAATTAGGAGAATTAAAATAATGAATTAATTATTTAATTGTGAGAATTAAATAATTAATTAAGGAGAATTATATGTAAATGGAGAATTAAATAATATTATCTATGGATGGATTAATTATTTATTTAATTGTGAGAATTAAATAAATAATTTATTGTGAGATTAATTATTTAATTGGAGAATTAAATAGTTTATTTATGGATGAAGTAATTATTTTAATTGGAGAATTAAAATAATATCGGGCCCTTTGTATTGAGTTTATAAAATATTTGGGTTGGGCCCAAATCGCCATCATTGTTTATTATGGCACCAAATTATAATTGGAATTTCCAAGTCGGCCTTGGAGGCCAACCTTGGAATATTTTCTGTTTGAACCTCATATATATGAGGAGATTGTAATTGAAAATATACGCATACAGCGATCTGATATTAAACAATCTGACCCTGAGGCTGAAGTGATCTGATCTTATATGCTCGGCAAATTTAATCATCTAGGCAGCATACACTGAAATCTGACCAGGACAGTATACTTCATCCGATCTGGGCAGTGCATATCACGATCTGATCTGGGCAACTTATGTCATATTCTGATGTGGACATCAGACTTGTGATCTGATCTTGACAAGCTTACTTTGCAGTAATCATATACATACAAATACTCCAGCCAAGAATCTAACATACACACGGCAATTTTATTGGATGGCAAATGTTCTGATCCATATAAAGCGACCTTATGCATTTGCATTTGATGCGAACTTGACTTGGTGATTCATCTATTCAAATTACAACAGCAGCAATACCTGCTACCTGGGTAGATATGTGATCAACATCAGAGATCATATTGATTGGGTTATTATTCAGAGCTTTTTGTGACTTACATATTGTGCTTAGAGACATTGCTGGGTGCTTCATTAGATTTGCTTCGTGGATCGGTGATCCTCAGTAAATCACCTTCAGTAATACATAACAGAGTTACTACTGTGAGTCATTGTATTTTTCTGAGAGCAATATATTTATGATCTATATTAGTTGCTGGGTTTTTCCTCCAAGAGGGAGGTTTTCCCAAGGTAATATTTTTTGTCCTTGTTCATTTATCTAGTTGTTTGCTTGTTAAATTATTATTGCTATAATCTGATCACTAAAATTCAACAGTTTGGAAGAACAACCTAGACCAAAGATTAATAGAGATGTTTTGACATGAATTTTTATCCCAACTATAGCGTTTCTACCCTCAAATTTAATGGTACAAGTAATTTTATTTGCAAAGTATTAGAATATTTAGAATGTTTCTTTTTAATGCTCACGATAGCTTCCCGTTTTATAGCAGTCTCTTTTTAGATACTTGCTATTTTGTAAAATATCCAGTGTTATATATATGAGCATGTTGCTCATTGTAAATCATTATTCAATACAAAATATTCTATTCATAATATTTTATGGTATCAGAGCAAGGTTAAAACTTTCTCGAAGAAAATTATAATTTCTTTTCTGAAATTATCTATGCAATTTTTTTCGAAATCGTTCCCTCTGGGAGAGAGACTGCAAAAATCGCAAGGCTTTTTTTTCGGGACAATTCTTGTTCTTTGCCTTCTTCATTCGCGGCTCTTTGGTCACGCATCTATTGCTGTCGCGTTTTGCTGTGCGACCCGTGTTCTAAGTTTCTTACGTTCGCACTTTGTCTGCGACCTGTTCTTCTATGTTCGCGGCTTGCTTGTCTTCAAGCGCGACCCGTATTCTCTTGGCTCTGCAAGTGACTGGGCTCTCTTGGAATCGGTTGACCTTCACATCTCTAGAGGCGGCTATTCTCTGCAACTTTCGGGCTCCTATTCGTAGTTCTCTCTTAACCAGAGCCGTTTTTTTTCGAAACCCTAATTTTTGGGATTCGAAAATTCTTTTGATAACATATTTGTGGTGGGTTTCTCGAGATCTTATCTGGGTCTTCGTCAAAAATTTTTGGGTACCTCATTTTTTGTGCCTCGATTTTCGGGCCAGCAGATTTGAATTTTGACTTTGGATTCTTTTTGGGTTTTCTGTTTACTTATCGAATCTTTCTGGGTCAATCTAAAATTTGCCTCGAAATCCGTGCAAATGGCATGTTTGACCAACCTGATGCTGGTAAATAGTCAACAATTTAATGGCAGCAATTACAACACCTGGAAGCAGCGAATGTTAACCATCTTCAAGTACGTCGTCTGGATGCGCTTGTTCTAGGCACAAAATCACGTCCTACCTCCACTAGCACGCCCGGTGGGACCTCCGTTCAAACAGATCAGGATAAGTTTGATGATCGGAATCGAGAAGTTGTTATGCTTCTCAAGCTATCTGTCACAGATGATCAGTTACCTCAGATTCCCTCTGGCAAGTCGGTTGCAGACATCTGGAAATATTTGAAGGAGCTGCATGAAACATCCGACAAGAGTCCCGCGTTCTTTCTAAAGAACCAGTTGTTCTCCATCATGATGGATGAACATATGTCCTTACAGGAGCATCTCACAAAGATTAAGGACATTCGTGATCAACTTGAAGCCATCGGTCGGAAGATGGAGGAATTTACAAAGGCTCTAAATAAATTCCTAAATACAAGGCTCATTTGGTTGTTGTACAAAAATGATTAAACTTTAAATTTGCACAACTTGAAATTTCCAAAGCACTTCAAAGAGAATTAATTCCAAAAGAAAAACTTACTTGAATGCAACAATTCAATATGGATGAAAGCAATAATCACATCATAGATCAGTAGATGTGCAAAACTGGAAGAACATAAATTTCTATTAAACAATTGGTGAAATTATAGAAAAGAAATCACTCATCCACACACTTGAGAAATAAACAAAACCATTTGGGGAGCATACTTCCAATATACGAATTTTAGTGATTGATGTTATTGATAGAATCTTATGAAATAAGAATCTACAATTAACAAAATATCTTTGAAAATCCTATTCTTTTTACAATTTGATTGGAGCATTATCAATATGACATTAATGTCACCCTAGACCTTCCAATTTTTACATGTGCCTTTTTGACAAAGAAGTCATTTTTAAATGTAACGAAGTATTTGATGAAAGGGAAAAACAAGTTTTAAAGGGCACCCAAAACCCTTTACAAAATACTACAACACAAGATAACCAAAGCTAAACAACAACAAAACGAATGCCTAGAGCGAGCCACCAAAGAGGCTTCAACAACATGGATTGGGACCAAAAGAGACTGAACTTAAGACAAGGCCCCAATAAAGCCAAACAACTGAACAACAACACAAATAGCCACATAAATTAAGGAGGTTTGAAGTTGAATCTGACCAAGGAGCTCTGAAACATAGAAGAATCAATCTCATTCACATTTTTATCCTTGAGTGGGGCTCCCCTTGAGATCTGAAGAATCAATCTCATCCACATTTTTATCCTTGAGTGGGGTTCCCCTCGAGATCTCATCAGAATTTTCCCAATTAGTAACAGCCACACCGACCAAAGGCTCCCCAAATGGAAAATCATCCATCTTAGGATCAGCCAAAAAATCCTAGAATGACACAACTAGTTGTGAGGCATCAATATCCTACAACAAAGACGAGATAGAAGGAGAACTAGGGGAAGCTTGAGAGGGCACCTTTGAAGAGGCAACACCCACCCTAGCACCAAGAAAAGATGCTTCCTCACAAATCAGCCCATCTAAATCAGAGCCCATGCAACTTTCTCGCTGATCTTAATCAGACAATTTGAACCTGGGAGAGGAAACCCTTTATCAGGCCCAACAAAAGTTCCCCTTCCCAGAATCACTATGAACAGCGGACATGCAGCGAGAAGACGAATCCCACAACCTAGCTTCCAACAAGATGTCCAAAAGTAACTCATCCTCATCGCTTCAAAATCCTCACTCCCACTCGTGGAGGTTTCAAACCCCTCACTCCAGCTCCCACTCATGAATATTTGATTAAAATTTAATAAAGTTAACATTCGTAACATGACAATAAGTTGTCATTGGCTAAATTATAGTTTTTTTCTACTATGTAAATTAATGGTTGACATTTCGTGCTTAAATATTTCCTTGCATTCTTCAATGAGATGCCAATCACTATAATGTCCCCTTCTCTGTGTTACGCCATTATGGCGCTCGATTAGTCTATCTCCCCATCCGGATAGACTAATGGCTTCTTTCAAAGGATGTCAGCCAGTCACAGGCTTCAGTGGGCGAATATTGATTATTTGGGATCCCTTTTCTATAGTTAAGTCACTTTTTTTTAATAAAGTGAGATTATAAAAGTTACTTTATGACTTAAGTCACTTTATATTAAAAAGTAACTTAAGTGACTTTATGTGAGCACACTTTATCCCACATTGCTTAGTTTTCCGTGCTTTCCCTCATATTGAGGTTATAAAAGCATAAAGTACACTTTGGGATGAGCACCATGAGTTTTTTATAAAAAAAAAGATAAACGAAATCAAGTTACGCACATGACTGGTTATTTCTTAAGGACGGAAACCCTTGAGGAAAAACACGAGAAGTTGGACGTAGACCTAACATCTCGGTAATAGTGGAGTCATTCAGATTTCACATTGGAGCTCAACGAGTAAGTTAAGGAATTAAGTTTTATTACTCCAGCATTGTTGGCATCAGACGCAACATTCAAGGAATTTGGGAGCACCCCTGAAGTTGAGAAAATCAAACTGCATGTTATCTTCTTGTTGTGATAATGTTATTGAATTTGCTATCTAGTTATTAACACGGAAGGAGACAAGGATGATGGATTAGCCCTGTCGGCACTCAAATTTCTGTGTGAACGTATCATCATGACTGTTGTTAGAAGGAGCCTCATGTGTTGTGCGTATTGAGCTAGGCATGTTACCGGTGGCCGTGTACGCAATTGGGAGAGACATTGCATTCGATATTGGCGGATTGTTTTGACAGCATGTGTGATCGTTGAATGTGCGGTGCCATGTGCACTATATTATGCAGCGACAGGTATAACATTATGGGCAACGTGTGTAGTTGTTTTACGGAGCTCCCAGGTAGCCGCATGGGACTCATTTCAGGCCATACACCACAGGGCCCTGTTGGTCATGTACGCTGGTGGAAAGCAAGCAGTTGATAGATAGTCGACAGCATATGTTACAGCTGCGACTTAAAGGGGAAAATAGGGATTGAAGCTAGCATCAGGGGTTGATAGTCTAAGACCTCCGTTCGCTCCTTCGAAGCTCTCACGCAGTACCGAGGCAGTCTGGGCAGATATTTCAACATACGGAGATTGAACCAGGTCAGGTTATTACATTTCCTTCTCACTTTGTATTGACTGAAAGTTAAGTCTGATACAATTTGTAAATTGGAAGTTTGTGATATCAAATTTTTTATCTTGGTTACTTGAGTAAACATTTATGAATGACCTGAATACAATGCTCCCTTGTTTAAACTAAACTATTCATATAACAAACACAAGACATTGCAAATAGACTTTGGCAAACAACTACAGTTAGAGTGTGCAGAAAATACATTCAGATCAGTCTTAGGATATTACAATCACCCACTTCTTCTTGAGTGAAGACTAGCTCAGCTAATTGTTCATGCAAAACACTTAAATTTAAATACTTGATGGCTTTGATAGACTCGATTTCTATTTCTATCTACAGATCTAAGAGTCATTTAAGGCACTTCAAGGGGTGAAGAAATACATTTTGTGCCTAGAACACTTGCTTGTTGCATAGTGGACCTCAAGGAGAAGGCATCTACACTCCATAAATGGCCTTGTTGAATAGTATTAATATAAGTCAAAAAAACAATCCCTTTTAAGCTTCTAAAAAAGGGGGATCTCATACACCAAAGTGATGTCTAGCTTGGTAGTAACCTAAAAAAGTGTCTTAAAACATTTAGCTTCTGCTTTCCTTTACCCATCAAAATTTATATCACAAAATGATCTTAAAATTTGCAAAGCTTGGAAGTGGGAAAATTGACAATTGTACCCAAACAGAAAAATGTCTCATTTCAAGTTAAAACCTTGTTGTTTCTTCAATTTCAAATCATAATTCATATTTCAAACCTTTTCATGGTCATCCATGTGTTTTTGTCATCTCCAATCAAGGTCTTTGCAAGGCCAACAAAATGAGCTTTCTATTGCATCCAACAAGGCGAAGATTGAAACTTAAATGAGAAAGAATGGGCGAAAATTCTCTAAAAATGGAAGTTCGTTGCCCATTTATAGAGCACACACCTACATGAAGGGAAATAGGGAGTTTAAAAAGTGAAAAATGGCACTGCATAATGAGGATCACTCCTCTATGAAGTGACGCCTAAATTTAAAGTATAAAACCTACATCTCAATATTGTTCATGTCAAAGTAAAAAATGAGAGCATGTAGAGAAGTGTAGATGTGAATTAAGTTTCTAATCAGACTGCTAGAAATATAGAAAATATCAGATTTGAATGCACTAATTTCTTCCTTTATTGCAGGCTATTATCGGGCTATAATCTTGAAGGAATTTGTATTGAGAAATGTATGAAATGCAAATACGAATTTGTGAATTTATTTTGTCTTCAAATCTGCAAGTGTCGAACTTCTGAGGAGAGAATATTTATTGATTTCGATATCTCTCTTGGCTTTGAGAAATTGGCATAAGTATTACATCAAAGAGACATGCCATGAAAGGACATGTCTCCACGATGTGGAGCCATGTCTGTTCATGGCATGGCTCATTATTAACTAATCAAAACATAACTAAACCCAGATCGGGTTAGTTAACTTTAACCAATATTATTATATGCTCAAATCGCCAATCTGTATAGAGGAAGAATGGATAATATACCCAATCCAATTCATGTATCAACATTATTATATTCGATCCTTACTTGATCGATTCTATGCATGAATATCAGATCATTACTCGATCTGTTACCAAGAAAATGAATCTGCAAATTCAGATTTCAGTATACGAGTTTCAATTAAATGCAAGGATGATTGCTTTGTTTTCAACAAATGGTTCTTATTGAAGAATTAGCAAAGAATTTACAGACTTAGTACAATATTAGTCAAGAATTTAAAGACTTTTTAATAATATTTGATCAGTGATGGTTGATTGTTAAAGCTGACATGATTATTTTTGAACTAAAACATTCATATGGTGGTGTACTTCAGCATTTTGCTACGTTATTTGGACTAAAACATTAATATATATGGTGGTCTATTTTGCTATGTTACTTCACTATTAGCATAGTGGTGTATTATGAACTTATTTGCTGCTGCATATATGTATATATTTTTTATTTTTTTATTTTTTGTATGTTTTGTAAGGACGAACCCAAAGCAAACCCAAACCCCCCCCTAAAAGAATTTTGATCAAACTGGCGAACCCAAATCTGAATCGAAACCAGGACCGGCAACTTAGTTCATTATTTAACATTTAAATTATTTTCCAAACAAATTAATTTCAAAAAATCTGCCCAAAGTTGCAGAAAATATAAAAAATAGCCCAAAAGAGAATTCTGATATTACTAACATACTCCAAACCTCACTGAAAATCAAACTAAATTAAAATTGATATTTTCCAAAAATAGAATACTTTTCCCAGAAGTGGGGAAAGCGCCCTAAAAAACAAAATTGCTCCTAGAAAGAACCAATGGATTCAACTTGATCTACTGAATACAGTGCCACTAACCGAAATCTATTCCGAAAATGTTGAAACTCTCCAAGAAAGTTGGAGCTTCCAAAGGATGTTGGAAAGGCTATAAAAAGGGTACATCATAGTCCCCCTTTCCCAAAGATTTCTTGTCCTCAAGCAACCTTAACTTGTATGTTAGTACCAAGATACCAAATGAATCTGAAGAATGCTCCACTGTGTTTTTGTTGCAGCACTCTAATACATCTAAACCCTGCTGATTTGTCCTTCTCCATTACATTGAGAAGCAATCCACCAATCATATAAATTCCTAGATCTCAAATTTTTGCATCATCGTATAAATTGAAGGCAAAAGGATGAGCATATCTTATCAAGTCACCACCTCAGGTTGTCCATCTCAAAATCATTGCTATAGGTAAACATCTAAATTGATTCCCCTTCGACATGAAATTGAAGGATGCTCATTAGCTATGTATGATTAATCAGACATAGTTTCATTGCCTCCCAAATATGATTAATATCCGTTGGTACAATAATCATTTTCAACAACTTACCAACACTTTTCCCCATGTCTATGAAGTCAAACTGAGTATAATTACAGTTGTTCAAGACTAGAAACCATAACTCACAATCTGATTTTTCCAAAATCAGCAATATAGAAAGAGTATAACAGTTGTAATACTGAATATATACTTACAAAAATAGAGAAGGAAAGCACTGGAATGATATCCATAGAATTGAAATTTCTTCCATTTTAATCACCAAGGGAAAGTTTCTCCATTCCATTCCTCAAAACACTTGCCTAATTACCTGAGATAATCGCTATCATGATGATGCAGTGCTACCCTAAAAACCATAACTATGAAATCAAACTGAGTATAATTACAGTTGTTCAAGACTAGAAACCATCACTCACAATCTGAATTTTCCAAAATCACCAATATAGAAAGAGTATAACAGTTGTAATACTGAATATATCCTTACAAAAATAGAGAAGGAAAGCATTGGAATGATATCCATAGAATTGAAATTTCTTCCCCTTTAATCACCGAGGGAAAGTTTCTCTGTTCCATTCCTGAAAACACTTGCCAACTTACCTGAGATAATCACTATCATGATGGTGCAGTGCTACCCTAAAACTCCTAGGCTCTTCAACTATAGATCTCCTAGGCATACTTGAAACCTTTTTATGATGTATTACTGACTTGAAAATTTCAATAAGTTGGTAGCCTCCATTAATATCCGATAAGACATTTTTCTCATGAAAATGCCTCTCAACATGGTCATCCTAGAACTCCACCTCAAAGAGTGAGCTATCATAAGGTACCCCTACACCCATATAAAAATGGGTTTAAAAAAAGTGGTAATTACTCATGAATTCCTTTTTGACCAAATCTTCATCGCATTCCATATCTATGCAACTATCTTCAGATATTGATAAGTACAAGATTTTCCAAAGAAGCCAAATTGTGATATTGCTATCAAGATTCAACTATGTAGTTTTTGAGTCAAACTCATTGACCCACGTTTCATGAGTAGTGGTTCACAAGAACATATCTCATGAGAATGAATGGAACACTTGGCACTCGTTGCATCTAGGTGATGCTCACAGAGGTGAAGCATTGGACCTTCTTGGGGGGTCACCCATCCCAGTACTACTCCAACTCAAGCGTGGTTAACCATGGAGTTTCCTCCGCTTGCCATCTCATTTGCAAAACCTTTAGCAAGTGTTGTGTCATACGAACCATTCATTATAGAGCCCCTTTAGCTCATCAATTGATAAGTAGGAGATATTTTCCACGGCAAGTCAAATTGTGATATTGCTATCAGAATTCAACTATGTAGTTTTTTAGTCAAACTAATTGACCCATGTTTCACAAGTAGTGGTTCACAAGAACCCATCTCTCATGAGAATGAATGGAACACTTAGCACTCATTGCATCTAGGTGATGCTCCCAAAAGTGAAGCATTGGGCCTTCCTCGGAGGTCACCCATCCCAATACTAGTCCAACTCAAACACGCTTAACCATGTAGTTTCCTCCAAGGTTAAACCCACTTAGCTTGCTACCCCATTTGCAAAACCTTGGAGGAAACTTCATGGTTAAGCACACTTGAGTTGAAGTAGTGGTGGGATGGGTGACATCTTGAGCAGCCCATTGCTTCACCTCTATGAGAATCACCTAGATGCAATGAGTACTAAGTGTTCCATTCATTCTAATGAGAGATGGGTTCTTGTGAGCCACTACTCATGAAACATGGATCAATGAGTTTGACTCAAAACCTACACAGTTGAATCCTGATAGCAATATCACAATTTCACTTGTTGTGGAAAATATCTCCTACTTATCAATTGATGAGCTAATGGGGCTCTACAATGAATGGTTCATAAGGCACAACACTTGCCAAAGGTTTTACAAATGGGGTAGCAAGCTAAGCAGGTTTAACCTTAGAGGAAACTCCATCGTTGAGCGCGCTTGAGTTGAAGTAGTACTGGGATGGGTGACATCCTGGGAAGGCCCAATGCTTCACCTCTGTGAGCATCACCTAGATGCAATGAGTGCTAGCTACTAAGTGTTCAATTCATTCTCATGAGAGATGAGTTCTTGTGAACCACTACTCATGAAACATGGATCAATGAGTTTGACTCAAAAACTACACAGTTGAATCCTAATAGTAATATCATGATCTTCAAATATATCAACATCTTCAAAAATTAAGCTATAACAATAATTTTCGTCAAATTATTTACCAATACTTGCTGATTTGAAATTTTCAACAGGTTCAAAATTAGATGCTCCCCTACTCCTCTATTGAAACCTCAAGAAGGGCAATTTGGCAATCTTCTTGTTTAAGAACATTCCCCTCATTAACAAAGAAGTTCATGCATTCATCTTCCTTTGACTCATGGTATTCGTGGAAACTCAAGTACTCATGTCCCTCTTGTTCCATCTCTTTTTTGGCCTCTCCTTCTGTGACTTTTAATTCTTCCTCTAACAACTTCAATTCTTTATTCTTGCATTGATGTTTGGGCTCTCAAGTTTCTTTTCATAAAAAGTAAAGATTTCTTCTTCTAAGTTCATTCTTGTTGTCATCATTCTTCTTTGCAATGGAAAAACTCATCTTCTAATGGCTATAAGGAGATATCTTGGAAAAGAGTTTGATCTTTGGCATTGAAGGCTCTAGCTATAGCTTGCACAAGAACATTTTCTTCTTCTCCTCTTTCTTTCTTGATCTTCTTAAGTAATTTATAAGTCCCTTTTTGCTTGGATGCTCTAATTCAAAGATTCATCAAAAACAAAATTGTCTCAGAATGTATCAAGTAATTCCTAGAACTGACCGAAAATTTTGGTGGCCTCTTGTTTGTAGTTCATTTTTACCTTTTATATTCCCATCAATGCTGTTATGTCCTTACCATATTTCCCAAATACCTACAATAGTTCATTCAAAGATTCTTGAAATGACTTCATATTGCTATGGTCACCTTCGGGAAGCAAACTGAAAATGATCTTTTCACTGCTAACACCTCAAGCTAGTGGGATACACTGTTCTGATACCGCTCTAATAACCCTTACCCAAAATTTTGCTCCAAACTTGCAATATTTCTGATTTTTAGCTTACTAGAATTTTGTCAAACACTTTGCATTAAGCCTAATATGAGGTATTATTTCTGATTTTTAGCTTACTGAAATTTTGTCAAACACTTTGCATTAAGCCCAATATGAGGTATCCTGGAGTGCAAATGCTGGCAGTTGCTGCTACTAAAATTTTAAGTTGTAATTTACTCATAGAATCATAAATTGTTCATGGATTTCATGTAGACATTTTGTCAAACAGATTGCATGCAACTGAAATTGAGTATAAAATGCTAGTTTGTTTTGGCAAATAAATTTTCGCAACAACTCACAATTAATTTCCTCACTGTTCATGACTCAAACGACATTTTTCCACTAACCTACTGGGAAAGTTTTGCTCCTAAAATTATTTAACCAATATGTAGAATGCTGTTGCAGATTATTACATCCCACATTCCTTGTCAACACCACAAAATAAGATGTTAACATATTCAGGAGGTTGACCTCCGATTTTAGAATATTTGCAAACCAATCAGCAGCAACCTGGCATCTTTAAACCCCTGCAAACCTATCAGTACCTTCCTTGAATGGTACGGCACCCTCAAGAGATGTATGACAGCTTTATTAAGGCTGTGACATCCCTTTAGAGATTGTGTGGCAGTCTTTTAAGGCTGCATAGGAATTTATGATGGCTTGATTCCCTTTCAAATTGAATCGCCCTTTTTTTTTAAAAGTATGTAAAATGTGGTACGGCTGGTGTAACTCAGGCCCATATAAAATATAAATTTTAATCTATTTCTTTCTGCACACACAGCAGTTGAACTTTCAATCTCTCCCACTCTTGCACACACAACACACAACACAATCATTTATTATTTGTTTACAAATCTCCAATAAATTTGGCAATACATCTTGGACAACAAACACGAAATCTTTATAAAATGATATAACTCATTTGTACAATCTTCTTAAAAACTTCATCATTTCGCATGCTTGTGAATGCTAAATGAACCACCAAAGATTGGCTAGGTGGATTTTCGTCCACGAAACCAATATGGCCTCTTTGTTGTGGCCTTAGTGTCAGCTTTTGTAAATTGATGTTTCCTACCTTATCTTAAGCAAGGACCCCACTCGAACCCTCACTAATCTATCAAAAAAAAAATGTATGGTTCAGTCATGCTTCTACTTAAAATTCAACTATTAGCTGGCATAGGACATCAGAATAAGGCACTTCTGATTAGTGTTTTTTCCTTTACAAAGTCAATCTCTTTATGTACAGTTGATGGCACGAAAAATGCATTGTCAAGCAAAATGGTCAAAATAGCTCTGCATGTGCACTTTGATGACCACACCAGGACTGATTTTTAGGATGGTGTGATCCTAATTTACTAAACTAATATCCCAGATGTGTATTTAGCTTTATAATAATTAAATTTAAATATCTACAATAGCTGAGCAATAAATTCAACCTCAAAAGCATATGTTGGATTTCAATAATGAAAAAATTGGTGCTGTGGTTATAAACAATGCAGATAAAGGAAAGAACATAAGCCTCTTATTTTACTAACTTCTCCTTAACTTGGCAAAGTACTCCATACCTTCTTGAAAAGGGAAGCTTCAAAAGTAGGGTTGACATTACACTCACAACATCTGGCATTCCAATAAACTGTAGAACAATCAATTGTATGATTGTAAACCACAAGTTACCTGTCAATCCTTCAGCTACGTGCCTTGCCACACAGTGTCCAACCTGGTAGTTTCATATACCATAAACAATACAAACAAACTTGTTTAGCTGAAATGAACATAACGGAAATATGATATGACAAGAACTTAGATAATTCGTATATGCTCAAAATACATAAAATAAACATAGCCAATTTATGGTAGCAACTCTTTTAGGTTTTGGTTATTGCTTGACTGTAGCAGCAAAAGAAGCTCTCTGGCACTACAACAACATTACTTGTATGATATTTAATTAACTGTTGTTAGTTGGATGCACCAAGTAATTAAGGCTTGCCACAGAAGCGCTCTTTATAGATATGCATAAGTGATAAAAGCCTTACAGTTATAGTCTCAGCTTTGTATCAAGTTTCATTTAAAACCTCTTTCAAAGATTAAGGATTGTGGAATTGACAAAAAGGATGTATGGTTGATCTACAATTTTTTGGACAAACTTCCATCATAATATGCAACATTTGTTTCTAGCTTCCATACCCATAAATTGATTATGGGTGATTCATACACCATGCCTTCATTTGATTCCTTCATAGAGATGTTAATGGTAGAGAAATCAAAGTTGATAAGAATGAGGGTTCTCAAGTCTTCAAAGTCCAAGGCTTTTGTAGCAAATCAAGGGAATCAAGGAAAGGGTTCCTACAAGAAGTAGAAACAATGGAAGCCAAAGACACACCAAGAGAAAGCACAATCAACCTCCTCACAACAAGGCAATTCTTCATATTCCAACAAGAAGGGAAATAATTCTAAGAAGGATAGACCACCTTGTGCATATTGCAAGAAACCTGGTCATGCTGAGCATCGTTGTCTCAATAAGTAGATTGATGAGTTGAAGAATATTATAAAGAGAAATGGCATTGATATGCCAAATGCCTATAAAGAGAAGAATTCGTCACCTTGCACTTCCTCACAGTCAAAATGAAAAGGGAAAGAATTTGTAGAAACTACGAGTTCTTCAGAGGAACGGATACTTGACTTGGGTGTCACTCATCATATGGGTTCGTCAAAGGAAAAAATTTCTTCATTGAATCCATCTAAGGTACCTCACATCTTTGTAGGAGATGATATACAAGTGGAATTTGAAGGGAAAGGTTCAATTGAGATGGAAAATGGAGCATTCAAAGATGTTCTCTATGTTCATAAGTTGAGCAACAATATCCCTTCAATTTACCAAGTCACTCACTATGGAGGTGGAAATAAAGTTGAGTTTCTTCTTGGAAATAATTGGTTTTACTTTTTTGTATAAGGATACTTGTAGTTAAGTTTATTTTCTTTATAATCATGTACTGCATCAAATTTTATGATGGACCACATTTGGATGAGATTCAAATGATCTTTGTATGTTTGTATTATCCCCAACTAGGATATTGTCTCAAATCGGATTTGGGCAATCAATTTTGGATGTTTAACTTTTTTGTCAAACACTTTACATGCAAGCTCTGATACCACTGTAATATCCCCAACTAGGATATTGCTTCAAATCTGATTTTGGTTGTCAATTTTGAATATTTGACATTTTGTCAAACAATTGCCATGCAATTCTTTAATACTGATTTCTGAATGTTAATGAGTTTGTTTTGCTTGTATCTATCTAAATGGTTTGCAAATCTAAACAAATACCAATGTAGGAAATTTAATAGCAATGCATGGAAATTCAAATTCAAATTCAACGATACACATCAAGCTTATTTGTTTCATATACACAAGCAAAGATCACAATGCAAGGAAGATGCAATAGCTGTGACACTAATTTAATTTTCTGTGTTTGAATTATAACCTGGCAACCTAAGAAATGATGTTGATATCCATAAGTAATAAACGCAGCCTCTAAACTGAGACGCGGATGTACCATGGAAGCCAACATAGATATTGTGGCCTAATAATCAACAAAATGAGCTGAATAAAGAGGGGGCTGGCTCTGTACTGAAGTCGCAGCCCTCCAAAATCCTCAACACTGCCAATGGTGAACTGATTTCCTTCAAAACCCACTGCAGACACAGAACTGTCCAGACGCAGCCCAAGGTGATTAGCTGCGATCTAATTCTCTAGCTGTCCCAATATCAAAAGATTGCAGAGATTCTGATATAACACTTGCACAATGGCATCCCTCTATTCCTTATTCAATCTGCTGCAAGAAAACCAAGTTTATCCTTCAATTAAAACCGAGCACGAGCCAAAATCGCTGACTCAAAGTGCAATGATATCTGAAAGAATTTACAATTCTTCTAAACAAGCAGTTGAAACCCTTGGTTCCAAACTTCATCAAAAATCGAAGACCAAAAACAAGAATGAATGGCATAATACAATTCGATTCCTTCTCATGGTATTTATAACTTCTTTATGACAAATCGAACCTCCAACTTCACCAATACACTTTGCATAACTTAACCCATTATTGCCAATGCAAAGTATAACTTTGAATAATAATATAAAATTATTATTCCTCCTTTCATTTGGCGCCCAAAGAACTTTATTAAATAATCATTTAATAACTTGGCAATTAATAATAAGCTCATTTAATTATTAATTAACACTTAATTAATAATCATCAATTAGCAAATGGCTTATTAATTCCTCTGGATGAATGAGTCGCAAATACCAATGTTCACTTCCTGAGCCAGACACCAAAATGTCCTGCCAAAATAGACACTGCCAAAAATAGACTTACTATAAATAGTAAGTCCCTCAAACTAGAAACTCTGCAAATGAATCCACAACTCCATTGATACCAATGCAGAAGTGCCCTGCTAAAAATAGAAATCATGACGATCACCCAAAATAAGAACTTACTATAAATAGTAAGTCTGTCAATTTGACTCAAACAAAGAGCAATCCTGACATCACAGACCTCCCGAGTAGAAACTGACCACTGGCTCCGCCACATGACCCCCTCCAACATCCTGAGTAGCCTACGAAGGTCAAAGAAATAAGCTAATCCCATGTGCCTAAAAACGGTGACATAACAATGTTTTAAACAATTGCATGTGGGTCAAAAATCGACACCTGATTTTTGAGAAGTTCATACAGATTTGTTCTTGACCAAAGAACTCAAAGAAAGTTAAAAGACTACAGCAATGTTAAAGAAAAAAGGGAATACATTATATAAAATTTCAATGTCTACAATTGACCAAGAATAAGTCAAAGGGGCCAAAACATACAATAGTTACAAATTACAATAGCAAAGAGTAAGTCAAAGGGGGTTCAAAGCAAATATGATAAAGCAAGAACAGGCGGAAATCTAAGAAATAAAAAGGTGAACCCCAACCAAGTAAAAGTTCAAAACTATAAAAGGCATGCAATGGGAGGACCCTGCAAGCAGTGGAAACGGATGAAGGCCACTGAGGCAGGGAACAAAAAAACATCGCGTATCATTCTTTTAGGACACAATGGAGGAGCCATTGATATTATCATCAATCACTATAGTAGTAGTAATGTAGAGTTTGAGAATGTTCATCAAAGGAAGTCCAAGGCTAAAGGGATCATGTTGGGCAATCCTAAGTGGCATTCAATTCCACATAGAAACTCCCCCAAATCAAGGCTTAAGAACTGCTATGGTAGAAAAGAAAATGGTAATATGAGATGGCCCTCGTGATCCATAGCATGAAAGGTGGGTGTTAGAGAATCCCCAAACATAGAGAAGAGATAGAGTTGCAACCATTAGAATAAAAATTGGGGTGCCCAGGAGTCTTAGCAATAGTAGACAGCATGGGTGTGGAATGCCTCACAAATCTATCTCCATTTGTACACGAGTCAATAGTATCAAGAAGGTGCTTAATGCCTCCAACATCTGTGACTAGCTAAAATAAGTAATCAATTTGGTAGGTCTTGAACCTCCACAGAGAAATCTAGGCCTAAAAGTGATGATCTCACCAAAAAAAGAGCCAAGCATCTTATCAGGGTAGTGGAAGAAAGTGGATAGAAAACCACTAAAATCTCTAATCCTTGTTGCTTCAACTTCGATAGATATGAAACATTTATGTTGTATATTCCATAACGATTTTGTCATCCAAACCACATGAATCTTCCAATTCTATTTATCTGTTTTGTATTCATGACAGAAGGCACTGTTACATCAGCATCAGTCCTTTCTTTTGGGTCCAAAAGCAGAGGACTGGATATGTCTACTGGGACAAAAGGGAAATACATTGCATATTTTGTAACCAACGAACTTCCTTCCACCATCAACTTTGTTGAATCCCATACATACATGTTGAGTCTATGAATGTAAACTGCAGAGCATGTTTAAATACATAATTCACAGCCCATATCCCTCCAAATAAGTGCTACATTCAACATATCAATGTCTAATATCCATACATATTATATCAACACCCATTAGCTGTAAACTACTTAAACTATACTAAAAATAACATAAGCCTTTACAAAATGGAAAGAAAAATGCCATTAGCTTCTCAACTATAAAAGCTTGGGATTTTATGTTTGTCTTTTGCGGCCAACCCCAACATCATCCAATATTCCTAAATATTACCCGGTACCTGTTGAGAGGTTTTCACACCATCATCCCATTGCAAATGGGGACCCCCTCTTTTCATGTGGCAGTAGGGCAGTTGTTCCAGGAGGTCCTAGTTTAGTGGCAGTTTAGGTCCTTGGTGTCTAGTGTTGAGTTTTGGGCAGCATGATCCATTCAGGGACCAAGCCTCAACGCGTGAAAAGGAGAGCAAAATCTAGTGTTTGAGATTTGGAAGGTGAAAAATAGGGAGCACCATCAAACAAGGTTGCCATGACAGTTGTGATAATGAACAAATCCAAGTGGCATTAATGTGGAGAGTGAAGAGTAGAATTGAGATGGAAATGAAAGCATGAAATGATGAAGGAAGAATAAAAAATACAATATGCAGATCTGAGATAAAGTCCGAGAAAATGATCAACAAGGGCGTAAATTTCGTAGGGGGCAACCAAGAGAAGTTAGGATTTTGTTAAAGGAGTGAAAAGGTATGCTTAGATAAAATCTCTTCCCTGTGAAATAATCCTGAGAATGGGTTGAATTCCGACCTGGTCTCAGGACTCCAAATCCTGACAGGCCTTGAATTTCCCCCCTCTTATCCTTGCTTAATCTCGACAACCTTCAAAACTCTTTCCTAGTCTAGATGATTTCCATGTGGCTAAAAGGCAAGATTCAAGTGCAAATTGATGAAAGGGACTAATGGAGTGGGTAAGAAGATGCATAAAGATTAAGATGATGAATTTGCAAACATGTTTCAAGGTGCAGATCCTTGGTGAAATCCAATTGAAATTGGGTGAAAATGAAAAAGATCAAGGGCGAGAAGATCAAATGGAAACGATGGACTCTATGATTTGGGGAGTTGAAGTATATGATGAGATAGTCCCAAGAGGAGGTCAGAATTTGACCACCTCTTAGAATTCTTAATCTCGAGAGACCCCAAAACTCCGCCCCTTTTCCCATGTAAAATCCTGATAAGTAGCCAATTTCCGCCCAGGCCTAAGGGCATTTCAATGAAGGATTTCGAGTTCAAGTTGGTCAAGGTAATGGAAAATAAGGATGAAAGGCAAAATAGATGAAATCTTGGAGGAAGATAATCAGATTTTAGAGCCACACGAGGGGTGCACGGAGTGTAAAGAAAGTGGCCACACGAAGGGTGCCTGTCCCAAAAAGGCATTCTGTGACATCTGCCAGATTATGGGACATTCCACAAAGGAATGCCCATATAACATGAAGACATGACACCAGCAAGTGCTCTTTACACAAGAGCAGCCATCCACATCAGGAACGACAGAACCAAACAATAATGCATCTTCAGGGGGTTACCGAGGCAACCGACGAGGCGGACGAGGGAACAATAATAATTCCACCCGTAACAGGGTCCAGTACGATGTGAAGGGACGCCCAATGATCCAATGCAGGGCATGCAACCAATGGGGTCATTACGCAAGCGAGTGTAATAATAATGACGCCCCTCAGCAGCTGTGTCGGTGGTGCGGCCCTAGTGACCATGAAGATGCCAATTGTCCTAAGTCTGGCGTAGGGACCAACCTACTGGATATTGAAGGAAATGCAAGGATAAAAGAAGCGGTATTGGCTCTTACCCGAGGGCAAGCAAAGGAAACCAGGTACCCCCGTACGGAGAAACAGAGGATGCTGGAAGCAGGACTCTACAGCATAGATGCGAAACGGAACATTGTACGGCAGATGCTCCAACTGGAGGTACCTGTGAAACTCCAGGACCTCCTACACACCATGCCACATTTGGGGACAGTCCTATTGGGCACAAAGGTCAACCAAACCAACACGAAGCACACGGACACTTCCATACTCGGAGGCTCCGCAATGGATCCAATGCTACTAGCCGTCAATAATGGCAAACACCCAACCATGGTGGAGATGGGCATTCTCGGCACTATTCTAACGAACACCATAATAGATGGCGGTTCCGGAGTAAACGTCCTACCCAAGGACACATGGAAAAAATTAGGGAAGCCTACCTTGTGGCCACCAACATTTAATCTACTAGGTGCCGATTAGCACGGGATTAAACCCCTCGGAACATTAATGGCACAACCAATTATGGTGGGTGCACAACCATTTGTACTTGACTTCATGGTCATCCCACTTAAGCAGAAGGGGTATGACACCATCCTGGGGAGAGGATGGCTAGTGGCGGCAAAGGCAAACCATAACTGGAAACGGAATACACTCTCGATGGAGAGTGGAGGCAGAAAATTTACCATTGATCTCCGGACCCAATTGGTGAGTGAGGAACTTGCCTCTTCCTCAGGGTCAAAATCCGAAGGGGAAAACGACCCACGAGACGAAGGAAGGAATGGAATGGAACCGAATAGTGAAGGCGTGCTAAGATTGGGAGAATACGCAGAGGATGATGCAGATTCATTGAACGGTCTCTTCCACTGGCAAATAGAGGATTATGAACTCTTCCGACCAGCATGCAATGTACTAAGTATTGAGGAGGTGCCAAAAACATTTCCCTCCGAGTACGGTGAATACAACGAAGGGGATGCGAAAGTAAGTGAAGACCCGATGCATAAATTTGATGAGCAAAACCCCCTAAGGTATAAGAAGGAAGAGGAATCTAAGATTATTCCTGTCCGCGACGATTGGAATCCTGTGTGGAAGATTGCAGCCTTCAGAATCTTTATTCTCCTTCTTCTTATGTACGGGAAGGAGACCGTGGTCCCGATAGAAATTATGGTTCCAAGCTTTTGGATCACCATTGAAAACAGACTCAGCGACAAGGAGAGGGAACGACTGCACACTCTATGGACTCTCGACGAACGGATACATGACGTCAGCAACGGGACCAAATTGAAACCTTCCCCAGAGAGGATGAACCCGAGACGAGGGACAAAGCAGCCGAGAGGATGGAAAAGGACTCGAGCGGTTAGGCAAGCGATCCGAGAGCCGTCCATACGGGCGACCAGAGAAGCCTCCGAACAGGAAATTGAAAAATACCCATACGGCTATGCATGACAGTACGGTGGAAAACAAGAAAAAAAATAAAAAAATAAAAAAATAAAAAAGAGAGAAAAACACACCGTACGGCCAATGTCGGAATGAATGACCGTACGGTGGAGGAAAAATAAATATTAAAAGAAAAGGACACCGCCGGCCGTACGGCCCCATAGCGAGAAAGTGACAATGAAACAAAAGTCACCATATGGCACAAAGCATAAAGGTCGTACGGCCAAGCCACCGTACAGTGGAAAAAGACAATCAGAAGTTGATGCACCATATGGTACAAGAGGAAGACAACCGTGCGGAAGGAAGAAAAAAATAAACGTAAAACACCGTACAGCAAAAAGCGAGAGGACTTAAAGACCGTACGCACGCGAGAGAAGAACATAAAGGCGTGCACATTGGAGAAAGACAGAAAGACCGTATGGACAATCCACCGTACGGCATGAAGATAAAATGCTACATAAAGTCACTGCAAAAGGTCCACACGGCATACAGGAGGTGAAAACACAAAGCGGTCGTACGGCATACAAGGAGATAAAAAGTCTGCATTTCATATGGTGGACAAGGTATTCAAGGACCGTACGGCTGAAGAGCAAACGGAGACAAGAGATTGAGAACCGTACGGTGCCTAGAAAGCACGGTTCCATTTATTCAAATACACGCAGGAAAGCATAGTCCGTACAGCAGGAAGGCATAGTCGGTACGGCTAGTAGGAAGAGAAGTTCCATATGAACGGCAAGGACTGGCAGCAGCGAGGAGGAAATAAAAAAAAGAACGACGACGACATAAAAATAGTTCACAGTGACTAACGTATGGTACTGAAGGGAAGGACATAAGGAGGTAGTGAGGAAAACATAAGCGCCTAGCAGAAAGAGTATGGGATTGGAAGAAAATCACAAAAATGGTGTGTTCCATGGACTTCTGTGTGGGTTTGAAGGTGCTGATTTGGTCTTGGTGCTCTGCCCCAAGACCCCGCGGGGGCGCTGCCCCTCGACCCCCATCGTCCTTTTGAGGAACACCACAATTGTGAGTTGGGGCATCGAGATGGCATGAGGGAATTATTGAGTTCAGTTCGCAGCCCTTGGAAAGTGTGACCAGTTGATGAGACCCGAAGCTGCTGCAGGCATAGAGTGTCTACATGCCGGAGGTGGAGAGAGCACTAGAGCAAGCCTTTGGAGAGGGGTACTACGCTTTGAGGCACTCAGAGTAGGTGTTGGCTAGACGTGAGACTGTCTTGGTGGATGCACAGAGAGCTCGGGAGGAGCTGACTACCCGGTTGGAGGCAGTAGACCGACACTTGGCTCAGTGTACCCAGGAGTTGGAACCAGAGAAGGCAACACATGTGGCTATCAAGGTCAGATTGGCTAGGGAGATAGTATTGTGTTAGCGGAGGCTACAGCTAAAACATGTTTTTTGGAGACCAGTTTGGTGTAGGCACAAGAGGAATATGATGTGATGGAAAAAGAACTACGAAGCAACATTAATGGGGAGGGCGGCACTTCAACTTTTTCAGGGATGCCCTCCGCCCCTTATCTTCAATGATTTTCTTATTCTATGTAGTGTACTTCATCTCCCTTTTGTTGTAAGCCGTCGGAGACAACTTGTTTTTTGGGGGGGGGATGATGTTGTCAAGATATTTGGATGTACGGGTTATTATATTAATAAAATATTATGTTAGCCTCAGTCGTTAGTGACCGAGAGGTTAGACAATTCCGTCACGACGCTTCGGTCGTGGCCCTTCGGGTAGTTTATATACCCTCTTGGAGGATGGACACGGGGGATATTATTGTATAATCATTATGATGTAAATGTACTTGCCAGTCTGGAATGATTAATGAAAGTATTTATTATTCTATGATATATTCTGTGTTTATTATATTTCCTGTACTATGTCTGTGCAATACTAAGTTTACCCCTGTGGGCAAACAAAGTGTGGATCGAAATTGGATAAGGATGAACTTCGATCAACTAGAGATGCAAATCACAATGAAAAAACCATGAAGATGAAACCCCTAGAACGAATTTGAAATCATGGAATAAGGGCTGGAAAGGCTAAAAGGCAGGTTGCAAATCAAAGCAAAGTCAGAATTAATCCTGACATAGGGTCAAATTCCGACCCCTTGTCAGGATTCCTAATCTCGACCTCCTCCAAAATTCCGTCATGGCATTGTGAATCGATTGGTTTTGAATGCCGAAAACTGGAATTTCGAGCCCCCAATGCAGATCGCATAATGATGAAAGGGCAAGGCAAAACGCTGAATCTTGACAAATGGTCAAAGTCTGACCTCTAGTCGAAATTCTCAATCCTAACACTAAGTCGGAATCCGACCCCTCGTCGAGATTCCTAATCTTGACCTTACTGACATTTCCACCTAGATCAATAATGGGCTTGTGATCAAGTCAACAATATGCTAAAAAATCGAAATTCAAATCTAATTTGTCAATTAACCAAATCAACCTAATTGTGGATGTTAAATTAGTAATTTGAAATTTTAATTTATCAATTGCTATGGGTCGGCCTGATTAGAGGCATTGAAATATTTAAGAATTTAATTAGTTAACCAAATGCAAGTCGGCCTAAACTAAAAGCCACAACCCTTGGCCTTAAAACGCATATATAAAGGAGGTATTTGATTTCATTTTCACTACACCAATTATCCCTTTCATGAGCAGATCTAATTTACAATAGAGCAGACTAGTGCTGGGCAGTGATTTTATTACTTCAAAGTCAAATTTAGGAGAATTTTTTAAGAGCAAACTTCACCAATTTATAAGAAAATCAGAGGTGAAAGGGTGTTGCAAGGAGCGAATCTGGGTAGAAAATTAAAAAACAAGGACTTAAAAAATCAGAATTTGAAGTGATTTCATAATAAAATTAAAAACTAAGCGCCCAGACTTGTAGCATCAGCCAGCAAGCTAAGCTTTTTATATGATTTGCTGATGAAAATCCTAGAATGGCTGAAGAGGCAAGATTATCATGTCTTTAAGAAAATCGAGCTTGATCTAGCTGATAATTAGATCAAATCTCTTATTTCTATTTGGCCAGCAAAAGTTAGAAATCAAACTTTAGAAGTGAAGGGGTCTGCTCTTTCTTGGATTAAGATGGAAAAGGATGTTCACAAGGAAGGGAAAATTGCCTTGGTTCATAAATTTATTATAAAAATTTTCTTTCTAATTGAAATATTGGAAATTCGAAATCTGATGGAAGGTGTTGAATGCAGGTCTAAGATGTCAGGAGCTAAAACTGGAAACTTGAATAAGGATAGACAAGTACAAATAAAGAATGACACGAAAGAAATGACACCAGAGACCAGCTTCACTTCGAAATGCAAGAAGATTGGAGATACCAACCTTGGACCAGTCAATATGTTACAGATCAAAGATCAAATGTTCAGGGGCAATACATCAAAGATGGCAAGGCGTATAGTAAAAAATGGCATAGTCCAAGCTGCTGCTTTTCCCCCAACAATGCAATGTACTGAGTTAATACTTGAATGCGGCATGCACTACAATCCACAAACAAAGACAATTCATTATGGGCAGGATAAGCAGATAATGACAGTCCTCATCAAACGAGCAATCAGGGATACATTCAACATACCATACCATAAGTTGGGTGTTTACATGACAAAAGAGCAAGCTCTAGAGTACTATAATGACCAACTAGATGATTGTAAAATCAAGATCAATGAGGAATGGCTAATTTAACCAAGGAGCCACCATTCTAAGATATTGAAGTTATCCAAGTTAACCAAATCAGATGTTAAAGAGCACTATGGTGACCCCGTCATCATGTTAAGCAGGGTAATGCGGGAGCCACAAGGAGCTATTTTCGAGCCTTGGATGTTTTATTTCATGGACAAAATATCTACCGGAGAGGTTATGTTCAAATGGGCAAAGATAATTAGTGATTATCTTGATCTTCAATTAAGGATGATAAACAACACAGACATTTCATATGAATTCCTATTTGGTTTACATGTTGGCCATGGTATTCAAGTATCCTGGATTAAATAGCCTAGGACAAGTTGGGACTGAAGTAGGACAATTCCTTGTACATGAATGTTATCCACAACTACATCTTCATAATAATAAACATTTCAAGATCTTCAATGATTCATTTGCTATGCGAATTGTGAAGACATTGCAAGAGGCCACGCATAAGAGGCTATCCGAAGAAGCTAAAAAGTTGATCAAGAAGCATGGTTCCTGATACATTCAATTTCCTAAGTTCACATATATCCAAGCATTGGGAAGTACATGCTGTCCCAAAAAGCTTCTGTGGTATCCTCTTAATAAGTTGGTGATAATGGAAGTAGCAAGGCAATTAGTCGCTTATGATAAGATTCAAAAACATAAACAAAAGTAGGGGGTTGGATTTCCATTCAGTCTTGGAAGTGAAACTTGTCCATCTCTTTCAAAAGTTGAGGCCGCAGAAAAGGAATTTGAATTCACGCATTGGGAGTCTATGAAGCAAGACGAGGTTTTGATCCAGAAAAGAAAATCAAGAGGGCATATGGGAATAGGTTCCAACATATTCCACATTTGGAAGACTGTTGAGGGAATGTGGCCAATGATTTCAAAATCAGGAAGAGAATGTTTTCAAGGCTAACGATGGATATGATCAGAAAGTATAGATGGAAACATATTCAAGTACCTAATCAATTAGAGGAAGATGATAGACTCATTAGAAGAGATTTTGAAACAATGAAGGATCGTGAATTGAAATCCATTGATTGGTTGGACGAGAAGGAGATTAAATTAGAAGCTTTGATGATTTTAGTTACACTTTTTACTGAGGAATGGCTAGATAGAAAAATGGCAAGCCTAGTAAAAAGAGGAATTCCACTAACATATGAGAAAATGAAAGAGATAGAGGAAGTTGAAGATGAATCATCTAAACAACCCCAAAAGGTTAGTGAAAAGAAGGGTGAAGGCAGAAAGAAGAGAAAAAATATTGATAAAGCTTCACAGAGAAAAGACTCAAAGGGAAAAGGGATGAAGATTCAAGAACCACCAGCCAAGAAACTGAAGTCGAGTACTCCTCCATCAAAAGAGAGCACCAATTATAAACAAGGGAAAACCATCCCAACAAAAGGCAAAGAGGTATGTCAATAAGTTACTACCGAATCAGAGGCCGGCATTAGTCAATGTAATGATCTAAGCCAATCTCGGTTGAGGATTTTTCTGATTAACTCTGGCTGAATGTGCTTATTAATATATTCTGATACTGATTGTTTAATTTCTGAATGTGCATGTAATATCCTAGTTTCTCAGTTTATCTTTAAGGGCTGCAGATGAACTGTCTAGACTGTCTGATTGTATTGTTTAATGGATTCTTTGGAATGCAAATGATTAATTTAAGCAATTTACCAGCATAAGGAGGAAACGCTAAATAGCAACTTCAAGAGTATTTTTTATAGGAACCAACATACATTATTCAATGCCAGACATCCTTTAAATCAGTCTACAAAATATGCGCTGAACACCTACGTATGAAAGTCTGGGTATTAGTTCTTGGTGTACCTTGATACAAGTTTGAGCATGGGAAACGTACTGAGTGCTGTGGCTCACTGTAAACACCAGGTGACTGTGGAGGGTATAAGCTGCGAGTGTTGACCCCCCAATGTCGCTGAAACTCCCAACGTGAGTCCCTGCGTGCTGGCTTCCTGTTACTTCTCCCGACCTCCCACACCGCTGTTCCCAGACTGCCGACAATACTCCCAAACAACCCGCAAATGCTAAGATGTCACTGCAGAGTCTAACTTCCGTTAGGCACCACCCGAGCTGCCCAGTATTGCCGTCCACAACTAATAACGTTAACCTTCCCCAGCCATGAGCACTTAAGGAGTTATTACAGCACCTGGCCCATACTAAGAGTGCTCACAACGGTCACTTACTTAGAGTGGGATAAAAGAACTTAAGTCACTTTTATAAGATAAAGTAACTTTAAGTCATAAAGTGACTTTATAATATCACTTTATAAAATAAAGTGATTTAACTTTAGAAATAGAGCCCAAAGATTAAATATTCACCCACTGAAACCTGTGACTAGCTGGCATCCTCTAAAAAGAAGCCATTAGCCTATCTGGATGGGAAGATAGACTAATCAGGCGCCATAATGGCCTACTGCTGAGAAGGGGACATTAAAGTCAAAGCTTTGGATACTCTCCTCTAAGCCAACGCAAGCAAGAAGGAAGTTCCCCTCAAAGAGTAAGCGAAGATGAAATGATTAATATTGTAGACTCTCCCGATGAAGGTGAAATCCCACCTCCAAATAAATAGCCCAACGAAGATGTAGCCATAAGACCAGTTGAAGGACAAAATAAGGAAGAGCCAAATATGAAGTTAGGAGTGTATAGCACCTTTCTGGTTGAGGGAGATGTTATGGAAGAAACAGGTTATCAATCAAGAGCCAGTTGAAAATATCAAAAATATTATAGAAACTTTTGGGAAAGAGGAAGAAAGTCAACCAACAAGGAGGTTAGCAAAAGTTATCAGAAATGATTCTGGAACTCGCAAAGTTCAAATTGCCATTCCAAGAGGAGATAAAACAAGGGACAACATCCTTCCTCAAGATTATGATATCATTGAGCATTATATGGGAGCTACAACAAAGAAACAAGAGGTCGAGGATGCCCATAAAGCTATTCAAGTTTTGGATCAAAGAGTATGTAAGGAGGTTGGAAAGTACAAGGAAGAAAATCAACAATTGAGGGAGTATATCAAATAGTTGTTCAATCTTGTTCAACAAAAAGATCAAGCATTCGTACCACCTCTCACGCTTGAAAGGTAATCAATCAATAATTTGGAAACCTTGAAGATGGCATTTCAAGAGTCAAAGGCATGGATGGAAGAAGTTTCACAGGAGACAAATATTTTTCTTACGAAGTTCTTGGAGCACTATCAAACAATTGTATCAATCAAAACAAGAACTCAAGCCTTATGTGAAGCCTGTGAAGAGTTTTAGTTCATCAAAGAAAGGACTATTCCACGATTGCAAGCAATGTGAGGAACCTTTAAGTCTCTCTTGGAAATGAGTAAAGTAATAGAGGCGAATGGAATAGACAACATCAATGAATGGTATTTTGCATTGGTTTCCAAGAAAGATACTCTTGAGAAAGTAAAGGGTGATTGCCAAGGCCTCAGCATAACAGTTCAAGCAATTCAAGATGAAATTCAGGAAGTGGTGAAAGAGACATTTCAGTTCAATGAAAATAAAGAGAACATGAATTTGGAAATCTTGAGGGAAAGGATGAAGGTTCTATACTTCGGAGATTGCAACATCATCAAAAGGGAGCAGTTGAGAAGAGTTGGAGCATTCAAGGCCTTCATAGCCACTTGCCATGACAATATGTCTAATTGGGGGAGGATTCTTGCCATGTGTACTGCTGAGTTGGACATTGTTGAGTGGAAGATACAAAAGGCGCCAAGTGTCTCAATGAATGAGTTTAATAATATTCTCTCTAAATTCATTGAATTTGCAAAAAAGGAAGGGGTCAAAGGAAATTATCTTCTAAAAGAAGATTTATTGTAAGCCTATGTGGCATGGTTTTCTCATTGATTAGTAATTAGGCACTTTGTTTTGATTGGCCCATTATTTGGTGTCTTTTGATTAGTGGCTTATACCTAACTCATTTTGTCTTTGGCTCTTCAAAGCATTGCAAATTTTTATATTGGCCCACATGGTGGTGCTTTGATGTCATTAGATGATAGTTGTGGCAACCCTAATTAGGGTTTGTAATGGATTAATCTAGGTCATTGATTTTGTTTTAATCTTGGTCGTTCGTTGTAATTGGGACTCCTATGTAAACCCCTTTCCCCTCATTTGTAAAGGGAGATTGTTGGAGAATTGTTGCTAATATACTACTAAATTTGCTCTACTATTCATTGTTGTGTTTTACATGATGAATAATTGTGATCTTCTGGAGTATTGCATGGTAATCTAGAGAATTGTTGCTAATATACCACTAAATTTGCTCTACTATTCATTGTTGTGTTTTACATGATGAATAATTGTGATCTTCTGGAGTATTGCATGGTGATCTACATTCCTCACTTAGAATAGATTTGATTTCAAGTATTTAGTTAGAATTTGCTTTGAGTCATTTTGTGGGATAAGAGTAATTGTGAATGCATCCTTTCTCGGCTTGATCATAGACCAAACCACTAGCTGCAGTAATTGTAAGTCTTGCCTCCGGTAGTCAAATGGCATTTTATGAACTTAACTTCAATCTTTACTTGCTCTTTGATTTGCATCCATAAATGGGATTAATAAAATGGTATTGATTTGAACATCATTTGAACATACCTTGGAAGATTGCACTAGGTGAGTAGAGTCGATGACAAGATTGCATCTAGCGTCCAAGGGTATTCAGTCTTTCTCGCATCCTTCGGTAGAAGTAGAAGTAGCTTAGACTCGTAAGTTTGTTTAATTGCATTTTGTAAGTTGGAAGTCGAAATATATTTTTGTTGCACACTATGAAGCCATTTCCTTTGAAGTCAAGTTGACAAACCTTAATGAATAACATAAGTCCCCTTCTGATACCAGCATATCACATTATTATTACTGAGTTAGTATCCATCATTTGAAGGAACCTTGGAGTCACCTTTATGATCTTTCATTGCAATCTTAGAATAAGTGATGTCTTTATTCAAGTGAGGATTCAATATTCGGTGTTTCATTCTGGAACATTGAGTGTTCTATCCTATATGTTGTAAGGGTATAAAACTCACATCAACAGTACCACTAATGTCCTTGCAATGTTTTGCAAAGGGCTCTCCCTCCATTTGTTCCCAATGAGTCCATGAAGATCCAGCATGCCAAGCTTGGAATCCATAAATTGGCTTTGAGTTAGAGGTGTGGACTTTTGACTGTAGGCTCAACTTCGAAAGCCTCCTGCACAAATTAAGATAGCCTTTTCTTCAAAAGGTCATAGAGAATAATATTCTCTATTGTCTCAATAAAGTGCTACCAATATTTTTCACTTTGAACCGGGCATCAAAACATATTTTAAATTTTGAAGTCAATGAATTATGAGAGCGAGGTATTCCCACACCATAGAGGATAAGCCAAATGAGCTCTTGACAACATTAGCCAAAGTAACTTGAATCTTTAGCTTATCATTACAGTATCTAGTACTAGAATAGCCTCCCTAGAGATCATTACAAATAAGGACTTGAATAAAAATGGGGTGTGGGGGTGGGTGTTAGGCACAAGAAAGCACATATGCAAGGAAACATGGGGATACGTCCCCGGGTTTTTCAGCCCTTGTCCTTGCACTAGGGACAAGGGACTGCTTGAGGACATTTCCCAGCCATCCCTAAAAACAATTTGTGCCAAAATGTCCTAGACTGGGGGGACAACTAGGAAATGGGGTGGGGACGGTTGGCCATTCCCAGGACGCATAGGGGACTTCTAGACGTCCCTCTACCGTCCTGGGGACAGTCGACCATCCCACATTTTCGACATGATTTTAAATTGAAAGAAAAAAAATCAAAACTAAAAAACATTTTTTTTTCCCTTTGTAGACCCCATGCCCCTCTAAGTAGATTAGCATGTGTACACTCATACATTTCAGACAAATTATAGTAAGACATCTTTGTAGCATTGCATTTGACATTTTATGTTGAACATATGCTCTTCTCTATTCTTGAGTCCATTGTAATTCTACCTCCGAGTATATGTTAATGATAAAATCTATAATTTATGTTGAGCACTACATGCTATTAATATCCAACTAATGGTCAGCCAATATGAAACTGGTGTTGCATAAATATCAACAACAATATTGTATTGAATGAACAGAGGTATTTAACTTTGACCTTAGTGTCCTGTGTGTGTAGTCATCGCCTGTCGTCCCCAAAAATGGCCTAAAAAAAATTGTTCCAAAACACATCCCCCTATCCTGGAAGCTTGGTGGAACATAACACATATACTATTAATATATGTTTTCCCCGAGTCTCAAAATTACAACAGATTGTTGCAAGGATAGAGAAATGCATTAAAGCATGAGGGGTGGGAGATGGAGCATCAATCCTACTGTTGGTGGGTGGGGCTGTGTGGAGCTTGTGGGATTTATGGACATGGAAGTCGACCAAAGTGTAAAGTCAAATAGGTTGGTTGGGTAAGTAGTTGGAGATTTGTCCCTATAAAGGAGGTGACCAATGGAATAGAGAGATTCCAAACATCAATGGATGCATATGAAATTCCAGGAGCAAGGTTTGGATGAAATGCCATCAAAGGAGTGGCCTCTGACTAAGTCATTTTATCTTCATCATATATTATTATAGCCAGCTGCTAACTAGCCACTTCTCACCATAATCTAGAATCCATTAGTTGGCTATGTTCACTATTTGGTTGCATATTTGTAACTCTTTCCTTATTAAAAACATAAAGTTTTCACAGCTCATAAATAGAAAGAAAGCTTTCTAAGTAGGATATTATTCATCAACATTTGAGATAACACTATGCAATCCATCGTCAAGATGAAGAAACGTGTGCTATGATTACAGAAGATAGATCTCCAGATATAATCAAGATGCCAAAAATGGGCAACCTAGGGAAAGAAAAAATGGGAAAGTATTAAATGAACTGATTATTTTGGAAATAATTAGTACCAACTTACAACATTAATTGAACATTATTAGATTTCCATTATCATTAGGTAGTGGGACTTTGATTTAATTAATAATAGGCCTCCATAATTGCATCAAGTCCAACCTTTCATCTCTATTCAAATATAAGTATGCTTGTAGGTTCCAATGGCATCCCTCCACAACTTTTTTAAATAGCTTAACTCCACTACTATGACTTTGGTATTCTAAATACAAATATGGTGCTTTGTTTTCAAAATATTATCCATCAAATTAGACTTCTACCACACTCACGCTTTATGTCTACACCATAATTACCCTAATGCTATTGGAACAGCGTATTCCCCAATGTACATCATCCTATAGAAACAATCAACCTGCAAACACCACAACTTTGAGTTGTCACATGTTTCACTTCAATCTTTTTGTGGATTTGATAACTTTCCTTAAATTATTGAGGTATGAATGTTAGCTTGATGTACTTTAGTTTTTTTCTCAATCTCCTAGTGATTTTTGTTGTGTTACCAAATTCGTATCCCCTGGCCCTACATCCGATGGGAGTGCGCTCGAATGTAGATCCGCATTCGGATGCTATCCAGATGTTCGAATACGCATCCACAGTCTGTAGATGCGCCCAGATGCACATTAAGCGCATCTGGAGCACATCCACAAGAGTGGATGAGCATACAGACAGCATCTAGGTGCCAGTTCCAATTTTTCACTTAAAAAACAGATTTAAAAGTGTTTTTTATTTAATTTTTCCATGGAACCCTAAAACGACCCTTTATGAGGCCATTCATAGTAAAAACATATCATTTCATTTTCTATTTTGCTCTCTTCTCATTTAGCCTCCATTTTGGCATTTTGAAGGGCAAGTGGTTATTTTCGAAGGGGATCATTCGTGGGGTACCAAATAGCTTCCACAAAGAACTAAGCATCTAAGGTAAGCATTTGACCCTATTCTTGAGTCTTATTATGATTTTTGTTTAGATTTTGATGAGTTTTGTCAAGTTTGTGATGAATTTTTTCAAGTTTTTTTCTAGTTTTTTATTTTAAGAAAAAAAAAACAAGTTTAGCTCTCTGTTATAATGTTTTTGTATCTTCATTTTGCACTTGTATACTTGTGTTTCTTACTTTTTTCTAATTTAAATTATTGTAATTTCTTATAATAGCAAGAAATTAGATTGCAAGAATGGCTAGTAGTCAAAGTTCAGTGGGTGGGGAAGGAAATGATAAATTCAAAATTGATATAGGATCTCCTTTACGGAGACATACCACAAGGATTTCACAAGTTGTTGGAGGTGGGGGATATGTTTCGAAGTGTAATTTCTGTAATTTACCAAAAAATAGTTCATATTCTCGAGTGAAACTTGACTTTATAGGCCTTGATAGTAAAGCGATGGGAATGTGTAAAAGCCCAGAGAAGAAGGGATTGTCTCCTGCACAATTAGCAATATTCGTAAAAGAACAAGAAGATGTTGATAAAAAGTTTGCAAGAGAAAAACAAGGTGCTTATCCTGGTGGAGAGAAAAAACAATGAATTTACCCACTGAGACAGCAGCGACCTCCAAACATCCCTTCTTGCCTACACCCTCTACAGAAGGTAGAGATATACTACAAATTCCCAAGCGCAAGAGAGGTCCATTGGACAAGGCATTTTAAATGGAGGCAAGAGATATTGTTGAACAAAAATTTGCACGTTGCCTCTATGCCAATGGTCTTCCATTATACTTGGTGCGATCACCATATTGGCGGGAAATGGTATAGGCAATCAATAGTGCACCTCCCGGTTTCACAAGTCCTGAATTTGAAAAGGTGCATACCATCTTATTGCAAAGAAAGAGAATGTTGTAGAGACCTCGCTTCAACCAATTAGAGATTCTTGGATTGAATCGGGTATTTCTATTGTTTCTGATGGATGCAAAGATAGCAGAAACCGTCCATTGATAAATGTTATTGCAATGTGCCCCAAAGGGGCAATGTTTTTTAGGGCAATTGATTGTGAAGGGGAGGTGAAAGATGTAGAGTTCATTTCCAGAACCCTCATTTAGTCCATAGGGATGGTGGGTAATGAGAATGTGGTCCAGGTAATTATGGACAATGTAAAAAATTGTAGGGGTGTAGGTACTTTGGATAAGGTAAGATATGAGCACATTTTTTGGACACCATGCACCATACACTCCCTCAACTTGGTGATGCAACAAATTGGCACTGAAATAGAATGGGTGAAACAAATATACGAAGAGGGCGAGGAGATCCAGATGTTTGTGATGAACCACCAAATGTCACAAGAAATGTTCAGATTTTTCTCAAGATTGGAGTTGTTGAAGGTAAATTTAATTTAATTATATAATTTCTTTTATGTCATGTTTAATATTAATTTGTATATAAATTTGTTTAATATTTATTTATTTTTTATGTGTTATTTACATAATAACAATGTTATTAACTTACTATTAACATGATTATAGGTTGTTGAGAACCAATTTGCATCTCATACAACTGTTATGAAACGAATTTTGAAGGTGCAAGAGGGATTGTGTCAAATGGTTATTTCGCATTCTACCGGGTCATTCTCATGTTTTTGTATTGCCAATTTTACTTTCTCTACCATTGTGTCCATGCCATCATAGACGTCCCCCAAACAAGGTGCATCTGTATCAGCAAATCGGAGCATAGTCATGATAGGCTTGGTGAATTCCAATACATATTCCACACGAGCCAACCAACTATCATCCAAGACCAATGGCTTGACCTTTTGGGCCCACTCTGAAAAATATTCAAATTCAGAGTGGGCCCAAAAGTTCAAGTCATTGGTCTTGGATGACAATTGGTGGGCTCTTGTGGAATACGTATTGGAATTCACCAAGCCTATCATGACTTTGCTCCGATTTACTAATACAGATGCACCTTGTTTGGGGGATGTCTATGATGGCATGGACACAATGATAGAGAAAGTAAAATTGGCAATACTAAAACATAAGAATGACCCTGTAGAATGTGAAACCTTTTGCAAAAAGGTGGATTCAATCATTCATCATCATTGAGGAAAGATGACCACACCATTGCACCTCCTTGCATATGCCCTATCTCTAAGGTAATTGTTGTAGGAGAAATATCTACAAGACTCGAGAAAACATTAGTAGCACCATATTCAAACAAATAAACTACTAAAGAATAACCCTATAGAACAACAAAATGGAAGCATCATAATCAGAAACTAAAAATGAAACTAAATCAAACCTTTCCAAATAAATGCTTCTCTTCTTCTATTGCTTCTCTGCACTCTTGTTGAAGTGGCGCTCAGTGTTGATTTGGGCAGCACTCTGACTCAAGAAATTCGAGAAAATATTGAAAAATGATTGATGACATGATCGCTCAAAAAAGAAAACTTTGCTATTCAGAAATCAAGATCCTTCAAATGTGATAGAAGCGGGGTTTATAATATTATATAGATATTCAGGATTGGATGAACAGTCAAGATGAAATTGAGAAAATCAGAAAGAGTGGCTGAGATAATTAAGAACTGAGAGATTTTGGGTAACCTTCCAAAAAAGAAGATTTATTTCCAATTCGAACTCAAAAAACGAAGAGTTCTTTAGGAAATAAAGAAGATAAGATTCAGAGGATTTATTTTATTTTCGAAGATAAACATTTCCGAAAATGCAATTTAGGAAAAGGAAATGATTTTTTGATATAAAGTTCATTTTTGCATTTTCAAAAGATATTAGAATTCAGAATTTTGATTTTTCAGTTTATGATGGATTTTTGAATTTTAAGAAATTTGATTTCCCCGTAATTTTCATTTTCAGATTTTTGAGGATTTTGGACATTTAAATTGAATTAAAAATGTAATTTTTAGAATAATATGAAATTACTTGGAAATTAGTAAAAATGAAACTAGTTAGAAATTGAAATTAAATTAAATTAATTTAGGAAATTGATTTAATTAAGAGGAAATAATTAGCTAATTTAAATAATTAATGATAATCATTTAAACTATGGGACTATAGAAATTGAATTTAATTAATCAATAAAGACCAATTAATTAAAGTTAATTAGCTAAATAACATTAATTATTTAATTAACATTAGGGGAGTGATTAAATGATGAAAAGATTAAGTTATAGAATAATTAACGATGATTAATAAAAAAATCAAGAGGAAATAATTAGCTAATTTAAATAATTAATGATAATTACTTAAACTATGGGACTACAGAAATTGAATTTAATTAATCAATAACGACCAATTAATTAAATAACATTAATTATCTAATTAATATTAGGGGAGTGATTAAATGATGAAAAGATTAAGTTATAGAATAATTAAGGATGATTAATTAAATAATTGAAGAATTACTTAATTAATGGTAGAATAATTAGTAGTTAATTCGAAATCGCAAGTGTGCCCAATTTTGGGTGTCTACAATACTATAGCAAGAAAGCACTTTCTATGCCTGGGAGATTACCACCATATAGTGATGTTGAAGTACCTAATGGGTACAAGCAGGGATTTGCTAGACTCTTCCAAGATGAGGTGGAGAAAGAAGTTAGGAAAGAATTGTTACATTTCTGTCATTGATGTCTCAGTGACTTCGGTTTTCTGTTGATCACAAATGTGGACTTGTATCTTTTTGTCATGCATCAGTCCTAGCCGGCATACATCCACTTGGCGCTTTTCCACGGTTGTTTGCAACATTTTTCTTCTGCAGTTTAGTGTGTTCTAAAGATGTTTGTGTGGCGACAAGATGGTATTGAATACCCAGGTACCCAGGGTATTGAATACCCAGGTGGCCATCAATGAAAATCCATCCGATCGCAAACAAATCAAAGTAGATACTCTACCCCACTGCATTCTTCGAATGAAGTGGCATCGCATCTGCCAGGGCAAGCAAGACATAAAGTTTATATCCGGTTACCCGGCTCCCTGGCAAATAGTAGGGGCCACCCACCCCCTGTTCGAAAGCAGGGCCTTTATCCCTCATAAAATGGTAAAGGATGGATGCCCTAGAATTCAGCTATAGTTCCCTCCCTATTACATAAATGTATGTTTGGAGGACTATATACTATGAATATCCCTACTATTGCTCCGTAATTGAGCACTTGACTTTTACCGGGAAAGGTTGCATGTTTGACCGGTAACCGTTGCATGTTACGTCTAGAATATGCCTGATCAAAGTTTCCCTATAATTGGTAATGTAGGTGAAAGGGAGGCCCCCCCAACGGCGTGTACAGTGCACTATACTCAAGGATGGCCCCCTACTAGGGCCCCCACTACCTAAAAAATATAGGTGGCATTGGTTAAAGGATAAAGCCACCATTATGAGGGGGGTGTGGAGTCCTTTTTTTGCTCCCATGACAGACGTTTTGTTTTATTCAAATATGCATTGTCTTCTCTTGCGCATACAAATGTAAATCGTGAGCTAAAGAACGACACCTGTGCAATATCAGTTCTTTACAAAAACAAATCTACCGTATGTTTTCCATATTTGGGCGCGTAAATCAAATGACATGATTACTTGCAGTTGGTGTGTGTTTCTGGTACTTTCATGTGTGCTATGTGTTTTGTTACTCCAGTCACATGTTCAAAGATTACCTCTGAGGCCAAATTAAGTGAGCGTGTATCTTCCAGACGTGTGGCCCTTACTGTTACGAGCGCTTAGAGAATCATTCTAAAGCAAGTAACGTATGTGGTGGTTAAAAATGCGAAGGATTGAAAGCATTAATGAACATGCTATCTAAAAATTAGAAAAGAAATGGGAGCGTTATGAAAAGTTATAGAGGCAGTGAATGCGCGTATGTATGCGCAATCCGGTAATTAAAAAAACATCAGTGTATTATCAAAAGCGACCGAAGTTGTGTATATACAAAAAAAACATGGTTGGGTGTCATGCGACATGAAGGAAGTTATTTTGTAGCAGGTGATGGTCGCAAATAACATACCGGGAATAGATTGCATTGGTATGCAAATGGTCGTCGTTCTATATGCGTGATGTGCGTGCTCTGAGAGCACACATTTTTTGTAACCAATTAAAAAGATGGTATCCCTACTTCCAAAAAAACGGGACGCAATGAGTCTCTTCTGAGCATTGTGTCTAAATGCAGGACAAGCTGATTCTGAACAAAGTAGGCAAGGAATAAAAAATGCATGTATGGGTTGTGAGCAGTAAAAAGGATTCAAGGTGTTTGATTAAGTAGGCCATTGTTTCATTAAAAAACACACAGGGGCTAAGATTGTGGGAAATGTGTGTGCACATCTTTCTGGAGATCACATCTTTTGAACCAAGCATGTGTTAAGTCTTAAATGCTTTTCATAACTAGCCAGCATGGAACTTCTTGATTACTGAACGTCGCCAACATAACAGTATGCTACAACGTGGGTAATGCACTGAAGTATAAATGATGTTTTCAAGCAGCGTATGAGAAGGAGGAACACGTATTAGATCAAGTACAAATTCTTGTTTGTTATGCAGGGTTGAAGCTTTAAAAAATCATTTTTGTATGGGAGTTTGAGTGAAGGAAGGCTGCATAAAATTATGAGCAATCAAAAACAATCTATGATATCGACAGGCATCTGAGAAGAGACTAGACTGGAAAACTGATTCTATCTTCATTAAAAGTGATCTCAGAATTCTATTTCTTGTTGGAAATTAATCTGCATGGATTAGAATGTCTTTGCATTTTCTGTAAAGACTCGGGGCTTATTTGGGTTTGATTGGTATTTCAAAACTCTCCTATAGCAAAAGGTTGTTGCCTTTTTAGGACAAGTTGAAGCATGTTCTGTTGAGAGACTAAGAAGAGTTGTAGCTCTTGGATGTAAAGGGTTGTTGCCCATTTTGAGATTAGTAGTGCCATGGTTTTTTACCCATCTTGGGTTTTCCACGAGAGAAAAATCTGTGTCTTGCCTCTTCAACTTGTGTTTGCATTCTCTGATGTTTTTTTTTGTTTAAGTTGTTTTAAATACTGATTCACCCCCTCCCCCTCTTAGTATTTTTCGGTCTTTCAATTGGTATCAAAGCAGGTCAATCTCATCCCCAACTTAAAAGCTTGAGAATTCGATCTTGGTGCCTACCATGAGTGCCTTAGAAGGTCTTGCTACAAACCGTGCACCTTTATTTGATGGGAACAACTATGCTTTTTGGAGTGTTCGCATGAAGACTTACATCATGTCTTTAGGTTGTGATGTTTATCTCAGTCTTGTCAATGGCTACACTATTCCAACTCAACCTCCTATGGATGCTGAAGGAAAAAAGGAATTTGAGAACAATGCCAAAGCTACGAATGTTATTCTATGAGGCCTAGCTAAATCAGAATTTGTAAAAGTTATGCACTGTACTACAGCAAATGAAGTTTGGGACAAACTGCATAATGCCTATCATGGTGATGACAAAGTAAGGAAGGCAAAAGTTCAAACTCACCGGGCTGTTTTTTAAAGTCTTCATATGAAGGAAGATGAGAACATTGTTGCTTATTTTCTTCATGTTGATGAGGTTGCCAATGCTCTAAAAGGTCTGGGAGAAAACGTAGAAGAGAAAACAGTAGTTCAAAAAATTCTTCGTTCTCTTCCCATGAGGCTTGATGCTAAGGTTTCAGCTGTTGAAGAAATGTCTGATTTGGATACTCTTACAGTAGATAAATTGCATGGTATTCTAACTGCCTATGACATGAGGACCACCGTTGAAGGGACTTCCAAAAATGAATCAGCATTCAAGGCTTCTAAAAGGAATAAAGACAAGGAGAAAAGACACAGTGATAGCTCGGATGAAGATTCTAATGAGGAAATTGCATACCTTGTTAGAAAACTGAAAAAGGGTCTTAACAAAAGCAAAGGCAAACTTGGTTTGAAGTGTTTCAATTGTGGGAATCTCGGTCACTTTCCTTCAAAGTGCCCCTTTGATAAAGATGATGACAGCCAAGATGAAAAAGACTCAAAATCCAGGAAGACTAGGAGATTTGTGAAGAGGAATTGGAAATTTGAGAAGGGCAAAAAGGTGTTGTTTTCAAAGGATGGCAATGATGATACCTCCAGCAATGAAGGTGATCCTCAAATAGATGAAGTTATGTTCATGGTTGTAGATGATTTAAGCTTAAAGGAAAATGTTGATGTGGAAGATGATGAAGTGGACCTAGAACTTGAATTAATTGCAGCATCAACTGAGATCAAAAAGCTGAAAATGAAGAATCAAAATTTTGTGGATCTTCTACAAGTTGAAAGCGAAGAAAAACTAAAAATTGTAATGGCCCTTAAAGAGGCTGAAAAACAACTGATTGATTATAAAATCTTGAATGAGGAGGTAAAGAAAATACATGAGAATCTTGAAAATCAGATTCAGCTAAAAGAGGAAAACATTACCAAGCTAGAAGCTGAAATTGTTACTCTCAGATACATTGGTAAATCCTCCATGCTTTCAAATGAAGAAGTGTAATTAAAAATGGCAGCATATCATTGGATGATGTTCTTAGCTCTCAAAGACCTACCACATACAAGAGAGGAGTTGACATGCAATTTGAACAAAACTCTTCATCACAAGGAAGTGGTCAATCCGTGTTAAACAAGGTAAACAAACCTCTCTTCTATGGTTATTGTTTTTCATGCAATTACTTTGGACATAAAGTTGTGGATTGTAGAGCTGCTCCCATAAAGAATTATTTTCAGTTTGACAGAAATGTCTTTAGAAAGTACAATTTAATTTGTTACAGCTATAACAAGTTTGGCCATACTTCAAGGTTTTGTAACAGCTATAGTGCAGATTTGTCTTACAATGTTGAACCAAAAAGAAAGACAAAGGTTGCTAAAGTCTGGAGAAGAAAGGTTCAAGATATACCTCTCAAAGCTCTCGTAGTTCAAACAGCTCTTCTAGCCAGTAATGAGGACATATGGTATGCTGATAGTGGCTACTCAAGACACATGACAGATGACTTAAGTAAATTTCACTCTCAAAAAAATGAAAGGTGGAAAGATCAGATTTGGTGGTAATTCTTCCACCAAGGTTGCTGACATAGGTACTCTCTTGCTAAATAATGATGAAATCATTGTTGAGAATGTACTTTATGTTGAAGATTTGAAACACAATCTCTTAAGTGTAAGTCAACTATGTGATCAAGGATATGATCTTAACTTTAATTTGAATTCTTGTATCATCAAAAAGGGAAATGATGTCATAGCTAAGGCAACTAGAGCAGCAAACAATCTTTATATTCTTGATGACTCTAATGATGAAACTTGGTGTTTAAATAAGGTGGAGGATGTTTGGCTTTGGCACAAGCGTTTTGGGCATATAAATTTTGATAATCTTATCAAGATTAGTAAAAAGGAAGCAATTAGAAACGTGTCAAAGATAGAGAAACCAGCTGATGTTGTTTGCAAGAATTGCCAAGAAGGAAAGCAAACAAGAGCTTCCTTCAAACCAAAAGATCATTTTTAGCAGCAAGCCACTTGAGTTAGTTCACACAGATCTTTGTGGACCAACTAGGACAGCAAGTCTTCAAGGTGAAAAATATTTTATGCTTCTAATTGATGATTTTTCTCGCATGACTTGGGTTACTTTTCTAAAAGAAAAATAAGAAGCTTTGCATAAATTTAAGATTTTTAAAACTTTGATTGAAAATTAACTGAATATGAAAATTAAATGCTTGCATTCTGAAATGGAGGAGAATTCACCTCAAATGATTTTGTGAAGTTTTGTGAGCAACATGGAATTAAAAGACAAGTTTCAACCCCTAGAATAGCACAACAAAATGGTGTTGTGGAAAGGAAGAACAAAACAATTCAAGAAATGGCTTGTTGTTTGATGAATGAAAGAAAAGTAAAAGATATTTTTTGGAGAGAAGTTGTCCACACTGCAGTCTACATTCAAAATAGAACCTTGTTGAGGCCCAAGTTCAAGAAGACTTCTTACTAACTTTGGAAAGGTAAGCCAGCTACAGTTAAGTACTTCAAAAATTTTGGAAGTCCATGTTACATTAGAAGGGATGAAGATACTTTGGGCAAATTTGATTTTAGAGCTGATAAGGGAATTTTTCTTAGCTATTCCTCCAAGAGTAAAGTGTGCAAGTGCTACAATAAGAGGCTACATAAATTGGTAGAAAGTGCTAATGTAAAAATTCATGAGATTACTAATGAGTTTAGTGAGCATGTGGACAGCATTGAAGAAGGAAAAACTCAAACCAGCACTGTTGTACCTCCTTCTCCTTCTCTCACACAAGCTGTAACAACCAGCAAAGATGGTGAAAATGATAAAGAGAAATCTCAATCTGCTCATGGGAGTAAAGCCTCTTCCTCAAATGAAGCTGAAATCTCACATGCACATTCCGGGCATGATTCACAAGGTGATCATGATGTTTCTACTTTCAAAACTCCTTTTAAATTTGTCCAAAAGAATCATCCAATTGATCAAGTTATAGCTGAAAGGAGAACTAGGCATGCTAAGAGCTATATTAATTATTTTGAGGATGATGATTTTTCACTTATTTCTATGATTGAGCCTAAATATTTTGAAGAGGCAGCAGTAGACAAGCATTGGGTTGCTGCTATGAAATAAGAGTTAGAGCAAATTAAAAAAAGCAACACTTGGGAGCTTGTGCCTAGACCCACTGACAAAAATGTAATTGGTACTAAATGGGTGTTTTGCAATAAGGTAAATGAAGAAGGAAAGATTATTACAAACAAGGCCCGCTTAGTTTGCAAAGGGTATCCTCAAATTGAGGGTGTTGACTTTGGTGAGACCTCTACACCTATTGCTAGATTAGAAGCAATTAGAATATTTTTTGCTTTTGCTTCTTTCAAAAAGTTTTAAAGTATTTCAAATGGATGTCAAATCTGCCTTTCTAAATGGGGATTTGAATGAAGAGATATATGTTGAACAGTCGGAAGGTCTTATTACTAATAACTTGGATTATGTTTGCAAGCTGAAAAAGGTGCTTTATGGGCTCAAACAAGCTCCTAGAGCTTGGTATGACAGGCTGGATAACTATTTATAGCAGCAAGGTTTCAAAAACGGATATGTTGACAGCAATTTATATGTCATGGAAGAAGGTAACAGCATTCTCATTGTTGTGGTTTATGTTGATGATCTGATTTTTGGTAGTGATAATGCCAAAATGACTAAGAAATTTGTTGATTGCATGAAAGATGAATTCAAAATGTCTATGATGGGTGAGTTGACTTACTTTCTTGGGCTGCAAATTAATCAATCTGCTGAAGGTGTTTTCATTTCCCAAACTAAGTATGTTAGAGAACTACTTAAAAGATTTAAAATGGAAGATTGCAAACCGGTTAGCACTCCTATGGAAACCGGATGTAAATTAAGTAAGGATGATGTATCCCCTTTCATTGATCAAACTTTCTATAGATCCATGGTAGGAAGTTTGTTGTTTGTTACAACCACTAGACTAGATATTATGCGGGTTGTTGGTTATGTTGCAAGATTTCAAGCATCACCCAAACAAACACATGTTCATGTTGTTACGAGGATTTTTAAATATTTGAAAGGCACTGTTGAATTTGGTCTTTGGTTTCCCAAGAGTTCTAATTTCTCTCTTACATCCTATACAGATGCAGATTGGGGTGGCTTGGTGGATGATAAGAAAAGCACCAGTGGATGTGCTTTCTTCTTAGGTGATTGTTTGGTCTCATGGCTCAGCAAGAAACAATCTTGCACATCCTTATCTACAGCTAAAGCTAAGTATATAGCAGCGGTTTCTTGCTGCACTCAGGTAATTTGGATGAAAAACACTTTATTTGATTACAAGCTTGATTTTAATGATCCTATATGAATCTTTTGTGACAATGCGAGTGCCATTGATATCTCTAGAAATCCAGTCATGCACTCTCGCACCAAATACATTCTCATTAAGTATCATTATATGAAAGAACAAGTTGCTAACAATATGGTTAAGCTGACATATGTTTGTTCAAAGGAACAAGTTGTTGATGTTTTCATGAAACCACTACCCCGAGATCGCTTTGAGTATCTTCGAAGCAAGCTTGGTGTTCTACTACCTCACTAAATGGTATGTTCTCATGGGGTGTGCTTCATTGTTATATCTTTTGGGCTGTGATTGTATTTCAAGTTTCATGGTCATTGATGTCAAATGGCGAGTAGTTGGTTCAGGGGGAGTTGTTTTAGATCTTCAAGGGGAGTTGTTTCAGATCTTCAGGGGGAGTTGTTTTCAATTGGAATTAGTTCACACCTTCAGGGGGAGTTGGTTCAGATTTGCAATTCTTGCTCTTCATATGCCTGCTAGAAATTGTCATCAATGACAAAAAAGGGGAGATTGTTACGTTTCTGTCATTGATGTCTTAATGACTTCGGTTTTCTGTTGATCACAAGTGTGGACTTGTATCTTTTTGTCGTGCATCATTCCTAGCCGACATACATCCACTTGGCGCTTGTCCCCGGTTGTTTGCAACGTTTTTTTTCTGCAGTTTAGTGTGTTCTAAAGATGTTTGTGTAGCGACAAGTGTTTGCTCCCATGACATACGTTTTGTGTCATTCAAATATGCAGTGTCTTCTCTTGCGCATACAGATGTAAATTATGAGTTGAAGAATGACATCTGTGCAATATCAGTTCTTTACAAAAACAAATCTACCGTATGTTTTCCATATTTGGGCATGTAAACCAAACGACATGATTGCTTGCAGTTGGTGTGTGTTTCTGGTACTGTTGTGTGCGCTCTGCATTTTGTTGCTCCAATCACATGTTCAAAGATTACCTCTAAGGCCAAATTAAGTGAGCGTGTATCTTCCAAACGTGTGGCCCTTACTGTTACGAACACTTAGAGAATCATTCTGAAGCAAGTAACATATGTGGTGGTTAAAAATGCGAAGGATTGAAAGCGTTAATGAACATGCTATCTAAAAAATTAGAAAAGAACAGGAGCGTTATCAAAAGTTATGGAGGCGGTGAATGCGCGTATGTATGCGCAATCCGGTAATTAAAAAAGCATCAATGTATTATCAAAAGCAACCGAAGCTGTGTATATACAAAAAAAATGTGGTTGGGTGTCATGCAACACAAAGGAAGTTGATTTGTAGCAGGTGATGGTCGCAAATAACATACCGGGAATAGATTGCATTGGTATGTGAATGGTCGTCGTTCTGTATGTGTGTTGTGCGTGCTCTGAGAGCACACGGTTTTTGTAACCAATTAAAAAGATGGTATCCCTGCTTACAAAAAATGGGACGCAATGAGTTTCTTCTGATTATCATGTCTAAATGCAGGACAAGCTGATTCTGAACAAAGTAGGCAAGGAATACAAAAACGCATGTTTGGGTTGTGAGTAGTAAAAAGGATTCAAGGTGTTCGATTAAGTAGGCCATTGTTTCATTAAAAAACACACGGGCTGAGATTGTGGGAAATGTGTGTGCGCATCTTTCTGGAGATCACGTCTTTTGAACCAAGCATGTGTTAAGTCTTAAATGCTTTTCGTAACTAGCCAACATGGAACTTCTTGAAAACTGAACGTCTCCAACACAGCAGTATGCTACAGCATGGATAATGCACTGAAGTATAAATGATGTTTTCAAGCAGTGTATGAGGAGGAACACGTATTAGATCAAGTACAGATTCTTGTTTGTTATGCACGGTTGAAGCTTTAAAAAATCATTTTTGTATGGGAGTTTGAGTGAAGGAAGGCTGCATAAAATTCTGAGCATCCAAAAACATTCTATGGTATCGAAAGGCATCTGGGAAGAGACCAAACAGGAAAATTGATTCTATCTTCATTAAAAGTGATCTCAGAATTCTATTTCTTGTTGGAAATTAATCTGCATGGATTAGAATGTCTTTGCATTTTCTGTAAAGACTCAGGGCTTATTTGGGTTTGATTTGTATTTCAAAAATCTCCTACAGCAAAAATTTGTTGCCTTTTTAGGACAGGTTGAAGCCTATTCTTTTGCGAGACTGAGAAAAGTTGTAGCTCTTGGATGTAAAGGGTTGTTGCCCATTTTGAGATTAGTAGTGTCATGGTTTTCTACCCATCTTGGGTTTTCCACAAGAGAAAAATCTGTCTTGCCTCTTCAACTTGTGTTTGCATTCTCTGATGTTGTTTTTTGTTTAAGTTGCTTTAAATACTGATTCAACCACTCCCCCTGTCAGTATTTTTCGGTTTTTCAAGAATTTGGCATGTTTGTCTTAGGAAGAAGTCATAGTCCAACCGCTATTAATAACCAATTCAACATAGATGTTGTCACATGGTGGTACCTCCATGGTCAAGCTTTTGTATACCACTGACCTCTTGCAATCAAGATCCTCTCACAAGTATTTTTTGTTTTTTACCACTTGTATTCTACAATTTAGTACCTAACCTTTAATTTACTTTGCATTTGCATTTTTATTTTTATTTTTGTTGGTTTTCTATCCATGTTGCAAGTTCTTCGGTCGTTGAACAAAATTGGAGTACATACTCCTTTGTCGACTCAATGAAGCATAACTGGTTGGATTCAAAAAAATTTGAAGGCTTGGTTTATATTCATTCCAATTTGCATCTTCTGTCACGTAAGGATCCCCACTACAAGGATGAGGCAACGAAGCTTTGGGATGTAGCCCCTAAGGGTGCCAACTTAGATGCAACCATTGAGGATCTTACTAGACTCACTACAGCTTATGATGATGATGGCATCCCTACACACGGTGCATCTAGTGCAAGTGGAACCACTTTGGGTTCAAATGATCTTGAACTTGCAGCAACTAAAAATGAAGATCCGATATATGATGATTTTTTTGATAATTCTTTTGATGATTGATGAGTCATAAACTACATTTTGTAATTGTAATGATTTGCATTGCAATAGTGAACATAGACATATATGATATGGCTTATTTGAATATTTATTAACCATCAATGGCATTTAATATTTATCTTTGGCATTTGGCATTTATCAATGATGAAGTATCATACTATAAAATGATTTAAATCTGTATTTTTTTGTATATATATAAATTATATATTTTTAAAAATATGTAAATATATATATACACATACGCAAATGCATCCAAACCCCCCAAGAAAAGTTTCCACGTATCCACCTACCAAGTTCTCCTACTCGCATCTGAACTGGTAACTTAGATGATGATTTCTAACATATATGTGGGCTCTAGAAATCCATTACTTCTATAAACTCTTTAAGTTTTGATCTCACTAAACATATAGTTAAAACAAAAGTATCTTTTGGCACTTTTTATATCAGTTGCTTGAAGCCTCTAATCATGTTTGCGTGCCCTTTTTAGTTTACAATAAAAATGCAATCCACTAGGTTTGGCATGCACAAATAGAAGTGACTTGTATAAATTGTGCATGCACAAATAGAAGTAACTTGTATAGATTGTATATATATCTCTTAGATTGTTTGCTAATGTTAAACAATGTCACAACTTTATCTTTTGCTAATAAAAACTTTGCTGCCATATTTTATTGGAATTTAAAATGCTAATTAATTGAATGCATAAAGCTTCTAGAAAGTAAACACCCTGTTGTCAAATCCACAATGGCTAAGCATGTACGAATTTGTTGACATAAAGCTTAGTTGTCATCATTGGCAAACATCAAACACACCGATCCTCAAGGTAGAGCAACAGTGGTGAACCGGTAGACTTACTAGGTAAATAGTGTACCTACACCGGTCACATTAATACCAGTTCAGACTTGTCCAACCGGTCTAGTAGAACACCATAGGAGGCAAATGACTCAACCGGTAGCACACCGGTTAGCAAATTTACTAGCAATGCTTTATAATCCGATCCAGTTTTTGCGGAGCATTTTGAGAAGAATTGGAGTTGTTTTTACTGCGAGTGTTTCGAGGTGGACTGAAGATCTATTTGCGAGCTTTTTGATCAAGAGTTCTACATGCGAGATATTCGAATCGTTTTCCAAAACAGCAGCATTTTGGATGAGTTACAGCTTGGTGCCACCGTTTGGTGTGATAACGAGAAGATTCTTATAAATACGAGTCATCATGCATTAGAGGCGTTGTTGTTGAAAATCAAGAGCGCAGAGAGAGAGCAGAGCAGAAGAGCAAAGTCTTCTGAGAAGGAATACAATCACCGAGAATAAAAGAGAGAGATTCAACAGCCAAGCAGAGCAAGAAGAGAACAGGTATGATCTGATTGACAAATCAAGTGTCAAAGAAGATCATTTCTTTTATTGTGTGAAGCACATATAAATCCCTTTATCAAGGTGAATCCTAATAGGCTCTATTGTGAATCAAGGTGAATCCCTTCACCAGGTGACATCTTTATTGGTGTTTTTAAGTCCTTTGACAAGGTGACTCCTTACAGGGTCAAGATCTTAACCGATCTTTATCAAATCCCTTTACCAAGTAGCATTCTAACCAGTCTTTGTAAGCCTTTAGTCGGGCAACTTTATTACTACAGTAGTGGAGTTTCGTGGGTTCTGTCCCACCGTGGTTTTCTTCTTCTAGCCGAAGGTTTTCATGTATATATCTTGTGTTGGCCTGTGCATGTGAATTTTGTTTATGATTATTTAAGCATTCTTTATATTTTCAGTATAAACAAAACAAGAAACAGAAAAAATTAAAAGAAATTGAATTTACTAATTCACCCCCCTCTCAGTAACCGGTTAGGATTAACAATTGGTATTAGAGTCTAGTTCTCAGATAAAGAAGGCTTAACCGCTTGAGAAAAGATCATGGAGGGTTACAGGTATCAGAAGCAGGTGGAAGAAGCAAATGAATCAATTGCTTCTCTTGAAAACAGACTGAGAAGATCTCTTTCTAAGAGAAAAGAACTGGCGTTACAATTAAGTGAAAGTCGAAAACAATTGAAGAACTATCTGGACATAGTAGTTCTAATGAAGCAGAAGAAGTGGTCTCTGAACTCATGGAGAGAAACATGAACCTAACAAATCAAATCTCCAATTTGAAAAGAGAACAGGAAAGTCATTCTCTAAGGATGACTGAACTCATCGAAGCAAGTAGAAAAGCTGAGAATGAGAAAATTAGTGCCAAAGAAGCACTATAGACTGCTAAGAGAGCAAGAAATCTTGTTGAAGATGCTCTAAGAGAGAGCGATGCTCTCATACTGCAATTGCATGCAGACATGCAGGGCATAACTTAGGACAATGTCATCATCCATGAACATTTGCATGATAAAGATGAAGCAAGCAAAGAAATCGCTGCTGAAGTTGAAAAACTGAAAGCACGATTGAAAACTCTTTGAGAGAAATGAAAAACTTAGAAAATACAATAAGAGTTCTGAGAAGCTGGATGAGAAACTAAAAGCTCAGAGAAGGCACAAGGATCCCACAGGACTTGGGTACATCAGTCAAGTAAACAAGGAAATTGGTGAGTCTTCTAAAGTCAAGGGAAGCAAAAAGGACAAGAAGAAACCAACCGGAGACAAAGGTAAAAGAATCTCCAAACCTTCTTGTAAACATTGTGGCAAACCAGGTCATAAATCTAATGACTGCAAGAATGCACCAGTGAAACCTTTGACCGCTAATAGTTACTACAATAACTGTTATAAGTATGGTCATAGGACCTTTGAATGCAGGTCACAATCAAACAGTGTGTCCAGTGGAAGCCGAGGAAGCTTCAAAGGTTATTGCTATGCCTGCAATAAATTTGGACACAAGGCTGAACAATGCAGGCAAACAACCATGGCATTCAAATCTCCACCAAGACCAGTATTCCATAACAGGAATGCAAACCGGAGCACATCTATGTGTGCTACTCGTGGACCATCAGGGCATAGAAAACCTGAATGCCACTCACCCATGGATAAAGGAAAAAGGGTAAATCCATGGAGAGGAACCGAGATGACTTGTTACAATTGTAACAAGATTGGGCATCTGGCCAAAGACTGCAGGAACCAGCCAATGAACAAAGGAAAAGGCCCACCTAAACCGGTGAAGAGGCATGTGACTCCCAATCAGAAGGTAAACACCACTGAAAAGTCCAACAGGGAAGTAAAGAAGATATGGTCCAAAAAGGGGGACAAATAGCTCTGAAGGAGAGAAATCAGAGACAGTCATCATCCCCTTCTCAGTAGTAGGCCATTATGGCGCCTGATTAGTCTATCTCCCTGTCCAGATAGGCTAATGGCTTCTTTCAAAGGATGCCAGCCAGTCACAAGCTTCAGCGGGCAAATATTCATATTTTTGGGCTCCTTTTCTAAAGTTAAATCACTTTATTTTATAAAGTGATATTATAAAGTCACTTTATAACTTAAAGTTACTTTATCTTATAAAAGTGACTTAAGTGAGCTCTTTTATCCCACATGGCCTAGTTTTCAGTGTTTTCCCTCACTTCAAGGTTATAAAAGAAAAAGGTACGCATTGGGAAAAGGACCATGAGATTTATAAACAAAAGATAAAAAGAAATCTAGTTGCTCACGTGACTGGTTTGTTTTCTGAGGACGCAAACCCTTGGGAAATCTAGAAGGTTGGACGCAAACCTAGCCTTCTCGTTGAGCGGACTCATCCAAGTTTCACATTTGGAGTTCAATGAATTGATAAGGAAGAGCTCTCTTATCCAGGATTTGTTTTAACAGAAGAAAGAACACAGCCAGGGACAAGTTCAGTTTAGCATAGTTGTTTTTGTATTGGGAAGAGTTGGCACGCCCAGCAGTAGGGGTGAGGAATAGTAGTGACTGCCGAAAAGGGTAGCCAAGCCTCTTAGCATTCCATACCCTGGATTATACACAGTCCATCAAGCCTGCGCATGTTACAATACACGCACTAGGTCAGGAGACTCGACGAGATCATGCAGACAGAATATGGAGGCTCACGATACCAGTAAGTGGTGACGTTAGAAGCTCAAGTAGTCTTCCCCTCATTCCAATATCCACCATTGCACCCAGTTTCACTCCACGCAAGGTAAGTAGTGTCTAGCGTTAAGTGTTGGGTATCAATGCAGGGTGGCAACACAAAACAGAGGGCCCAGCCAGTATTCCGCGAAAAACACCTCTGCTGCGTCACCAGGAAAACACTCACGCAGCGCACGTATTTGTGATTGGTCGCAGTGGTTAAGGTGACTACTCCAGTCACGCCAGGCATATAAAACACCAGCACCCGATTCTAGTAATCGGTGCGCATGAGAACAAGGGCGTTCGTGCTCAGGAAGGGACGTCTGGACCAGTTCCAGCAGGCAGTACACTCCAAGTTCGAGTAAAACAGGAAACTGGTTATCTTCATTCACTGGTAGAAGGTCCGCCATGTCCATACGTGAGCTCATAAACTTCCGGTTGGTCCTCCTTACATTTATCTGCAGTTTACTGTGTATTTAAAAACATTAAATGAATAAGCTGCATTAATTTGTATCCACTCTTGAAATTTGTTTACTACTTGGAGCCTATTTCTACATGTTTGGAAATTTAAATGTATGTGGAATAGATACTTGAGGATCATACAGTTCAGACAAACTCAACACATAACTAGCGGTGGTAGTCTTGAAACGAAATCTGTATGAAAACTAAACCAGTCCTCTTACATATTGGGAACGAGATTACATGTGCATTGTGATTACAAACAAACCAGCATCAGTAAACTCATTGAACACCTACAACCAGTATTAATCGGAAAAATTCACAGTGGGATTGCCCTAGGATATTACATTTACGATGGTTATAACATAAACTGACAGCATCCGTCATAATCACGAACTGTCAAACTCCAACACACGATAAATTCACTTTGCCAAGTCATATCATTTACAGTCCCATGTCACCATATGGTTCAGCAGCGACAATGATAAGGAGAAAAACGGTAACAAGTAAGAATGATTTCTCTCGCAGCTACTAAAATTATTAACACACTAGCTCGGAGTGCTTTGAGGTGGATCATGGTTATGTCTTGGCACCATGTGTGTGATGTCGGGCATCATGAGGTGGCTTATGGCTTCATCGGTTCTTGTATTAATGATTGCGTTTATTATTGTAGCGCTTGTCTCTTTGTCTTTCACCGCATGATCCTTCAATTTCGGGAGTCTCTTCACCGTCCAAGCTTTGGTGGAGTAAAAATTGCTTTTGTCTTTGGTTATCGGGTGCTGCTTAGGTGTGTGTGTTAGGTGTGGTGCTTGTTAGCAGATGCTTTCACATGATTAAGCTACAGCAGGGGATCACTAAACAGTGATATATTTTAGTCTGCATTTTTGCAATCTGTGTGAGATCAATACTATTGAGGATCATTATTCTTGTGTTAGTAGCATCTGTGAGATGCTTAAAGCATTATATATGTTTTGTATTCAAACAGTGATTATAACAGGTGTATTGGGACTGTGAAGAAGGCATCTATTGATTGACTGTTAAAAGTTATCAATCATATGCTTGAGAACATTGTATTTGTTTTGATCACTCAATAAAGGATCTATATTTTGTGGGGCTGGGTTTTTCACCCTCAAGAGGGATTTCCCAGGATAAGCTTTTGTGTTCTTTGCTCTTGTGTGTTTTGAGTCTTTGTTATTGCATTCCTTTATATTCTGGTTCGAAAACTTAACACAACTAACCAAAATCACAATGAACAATGATCAGTTGAAGAGAGGATTATCAGTAGGGCTCCAAAAAAACTGGAACAAGCAGCACTGCAAGTTGCAATGTTAAAGGAAATCAAGCAGTATGCAGTATAAAGTGTGTGCATATGACTTGGCATCTTTCTGAAGGAGTTGCTACCTATGGATGTGCATTTGTAATATCCCTCCTAGAGTTTGGGGACTATTTACTTAAACTTCAATTGCAAGAGACTTCTTTTATTAAACCCTTACAAAATGTAAGGTTTATTACCTTAACACTAGGCAAGAATAAATTATTGACACAACTTTTATAATGATGATGATTCCTTTGCTCCACTAATTGTATAAGTCTTACTGGTGGAACTGTATGTTTATGGATTATATTTACAATGAATCACCGATATATAGAATAGATCTCAATAGGCTGATAGGTAATGAATGCAATATAATTTGGTGTACAAGTTATGACTTATCCTTTATGCAAGATTTAGAGGATCATCTTGATATTGATATATTGATTAATTGTTATCTCTGTTGTATTCTTGAAGCATATGTCAACTATATTGTCAAATAACATTCTGATATAATCCTTTATGATGCTATGGAAGTTGCCTTTGATCATCCAAGATTGACTTAATATTCCAAAATCCAGATACTTATACAGAGTAAAGTCTGGTAAATGGCAGAGATTGTTTGTTTCATGCTAATCTGGATAATGACTGATGCAAATTAGTCTCATATTGATCTTGTGAGAAGGAATTATTATCACTGGTTTATATTGATCAAAAATAAAAGTTATATTGATGTGAAGGTTATATACTGATCCTTAACGTTATATAAGTGCCAATTGTCTGCTGCTGTTAGGTCTGAAAGGCCTTAACCGATCGCTTCTCTGATAATTTTCCTATGAAGTTGCGATGACCCAATTGTGCTTTAGTTGGTGGCTTGATATTGAAGCAGATCTGAAGTTCCCTATTGCCATTTCTCATAGGTATTATTGTTGTTCATACTTCCATGCTGTAGAATTCTTTTCATTCATGAAGAGATGCATCAGGCCATCTTGATTACAAAGATTAGTTTTAATGCTTCGTGAGTGATTATTTGACTGTCATGATTCTTCAATGCCAAAGATTGTCCATTATAAGTTTGGCTCGTATCGATACTCTCACATTATTGATGTCTCCTATTTATTCATCGCTATTTTAGGGGTACTGATGATGATTCATATTACAGCTTATATTTAAGGAGGTATATTTCTTGTTTAAGAGATACACAGCGACACTGATGATACTCTCGTTTGGCAATAGAAATGTCAAAATTGGTTTCAGATGATTATCGATGATATAATTGCTTGAAGGATTTTCCCTGCTTTCCCCAAATAAAGACTTTCCTTCCTTGCCTGTCTGCATGGAAATTGATTGTTGAATGTCTAAAGATGCCCTTCGCTTTGACATCGATCTTCATACTTGTATCTGCGTCAATGGGCAGAGACTCCCAATAGTCACATCCTGTTCTATTACCTTGACCCGTCAATAATCCCTTAATATCTTATCGTTTGATATTTCATTTTGGCTTATATGAATATATTTCACATTTGATATATATATTATAATATATTTTAGAGTATAATAACATTTGATTAGTATTATAGTTATTATTAATATATTATAATTATTATTATGTTTATTATTGGATCTTAAAAAATATATATTATAATTAATTATTATTATAACATATTATATAATATATTATTAATATTATATATTGTTAATTATTAATATATTATTAATTATTATTATATAATAATCTATTATATTATTATTTTTATATATTGTTAATTATTATTATATCAATAATATATTATATTATTATAGTTATAATAGATTGTATTATTATTATTTATTTGTCTATAAATTTTATTTTTATCATTTAAAATCCTTAATCGAGGAAAGGGGACATTACAAGTTGCTACCTATGGATGTGCATTTGTATAATTCTAAAAAATGACAATTGCATTTGTTATGCATTGCATGCTACTTTCATATATTAATATCCTACGTACATTAGAGCAACCATATGATGGAAGGCATAAATAAATTTGCATGGATAGTGGTAAGCTCTTGGTAGATGTCATGAGGCAAGATGTGAGCCCATTAATATGCAACATTTTAGTGGCCTAAAGGCACAGTATTAAAATTCCTCCATGAAGGTGATCTTACCCAAAACATGAAACACAAACATGATGGCACAGGCAACATGACAAGAAGCGCAATTGTCATTTAGTTTTAAAAATGAATGAATACCTGTACTTATATTAAATTTACAGTTTTATAAGAAATTCAACAATCATTGACAAAGATAATGAACAACATAAAATATCAACCACATCTATTGCAATTCAAGAAATGGCCAAATTTGTCTATAACAGCAGGAAATGACTTCCAAAAAGACCGTGTTTCACACACCATTGCAGCAACAAAGTTTCTTACGCCAAGAAACAAGAGGGTTGGCCAAAAAATGGCCCTTCAAGACTACAACATGTTTCTTCAAGCATGAAACCGCAACAAGGCAAAAACATCTTGTTTCTATTAACTTGGCCTATAAGCATAGAGATGGGCTCGAAGGTGCTATAGGCAAACCTCATGTGCTCATAAAATTGCAATATAGGGCTAGAACAATTTGTGAGTCAGAGTCAACTATAAAATCCCCTTTGGAGGCTTGTTACAGTCGCGTCATTTTGTTGAGTGGATTGGTTTAAAGGGCACAACTGCTGATGAGTTTTTTTCAAGATTTGGTTTCCAGATGAATATGAACATTTTCTTTAAGAGGTGCATTAATCAGCTCAGAGGATAGGGTCAGGTATAGAAAGAGATTATTTCAAAAGACATTCATAGAATCAATCACCAAAATCTATGAATTCATGTTTGTCACTCCATGTACCCAGCTCTGTGACAATTACTAATGAAACCAGGAGACACGTCCCCCCGCCCCAAGATGTGTCTCCAAGTCTTTTCGCACACCAGGAGTCTTTAATTTTGGTTGGAAACTTTTCCTCACCATCTCCCCATCTCCCACCAAGTTTCCAGGCATCTCCCACACGGCACCTGCCGAAAAATGCATAAAAAATAACACTAAACATTATTTTCCTTCTCCATTCGCCATTGGAAGCACTAAAGGTGCCCTAGAAGAGTGAAACATGAGCATAAGACTGCAAATAGGTTTGCATTTACATTTGTTTTCAGATTTTTTTTTGTTGTTTAACCTCCTGCAGGCCTGCAATCATGGCATTTGTTGAGACTGAGAGACTGAGGTTCAAGTTTTAATTTTCAAATTTTCAGCATTCACATGCCGTGCGAATGCTTCCACATTTTGCATACATATCTGCCAGCGCAGTTGCATGCAACTGCTCTGGCAGAAAAGTATGCAAATTGTGGAAGAATTCGCACGACATTGTCCAGGGGTACAAAAATTATAGCAACTGCGCTGGCAGATATGTATGCAAAATGTGGAAGAATTTGCACGACATTATCCAGGGTAACAGAAATGATAGCATGCTTAGAGGAATATACCCTATAAATTCTTAGTTAATGTTCAAAGTTCAAACTTAAACTTTCATGCAACTGCGCTGGCAGAAAAGTATGCAAATTGTGGAAGAATTTGCACGACATTGTCCAGGGGTACAAAAATTATAGCAACTGCACTGGCAGATATGTATGCAAAATGTGGAAGAATTTGCATGACATTATCCAGGGTAACAGAAATAATAGCATGCTTAGAGGAATATACCCTATAAATTCTTAGTTAATGTTCAAAGTTCAAACTTAAACTTTTCCATTGTTCCTGTTTTCAAAGTTCTATGTTATGATATGTTTTTGGAAATTATTAAATTATATTAAATAAAATTGGCGTCTACAAGTATTGCCGTCTCCTATTTTTGAAAATTAGCCGTACCAGTACCAGTACCAGTCTCCAATGTCTCCAAGTCTCCCCATCTCCAAGTGACTATGAATGAAACATAATAAAGTATTTAGATGGCCTCTTGAAAACTCCATTTTCAAAAGCACTTGTTTCATCCCTAGGTGAGCTATATTATGTGAAATATGGTTATCACAGAAGCACAATTTAAACTGCATAAGGATCTACTATGTATCAATTAAGAGTGTCCCTCCTTGAAAAATCAATTTAGATGAAAATTGGAAGCAAATTACACAACATGAACTAGCAAAAAATACAACCCAAACATACATACAGCCCAAAACAAGAAAGACAATGTTAAATGAACTTATGATGTTCCTATAATAGAGAATTTGTACAACAAGTCAGCAATCCTGGAGAACAGTGTCCACAATTTTTTCATTATTATGTGCAGTAACATACCTCGTGAGAGAGGACTGTTGCTATCTCCGCATCAGATGGAAATGCTTTTAGCAAACCGGTGAAAACCACTATCTTCCCACCCGGCATGCAAAATGCATTCACCATCTTATCATCTACAACTAGAACTTCCCAATTTAATCCATCCAAGTGATGGGTGAACACTTTTTCACCACTTCTTTTTCCATACTTGCGACTCTCCTTGACCCATTGATCATCCAGTGCTTCATCTTTGCCATACCACTGCTCTGGAGGATAGGCTTTCTCATCAGTTATGCTCCAGGGATCCTGACTGCGAGGAGAATCACCATCACTGCTTGTATTGCCGTATCGTACATCACTCCAGCTTTGCTCATGTCGTATTCCCCTTTGCAATGCCTGTATTATATCCTTGGCAATTAATCTTACTCTCACACTTTCTGGATGAATGGCAGGAAGAATCTTTGGCTTCAACGTCTTTTTGAGCTGCAATATTCATGAGATTGAAGATTTCAGCTTCCTTGTATGTCTTTTCAAGTTTCAACTCATCTACTCTATCATTGACCTATTTTCATCATCCATTGATATTAATATGATGTTTAATGAAGATTTAAGCCTCAAGAATTCATGAAATTGTGTCGAAGAGTGTATTTTAACACATTTCTTAGGGATGCAACATGTCGGCCATACATAGGATCATAAACAATTGACGCAGTTCTAAGGTTACTACATATCAGCAACTCATGGAACACAAGTCAACGTTTGAACACAATTATATCCCATCTTAAACTAAAAATTAATTGTAAAGATAAGATGGAAAGTTCGCACGCTAACATCCCCCTTGAGCTTGCCTTGGAGAAACAAGATGGAAAGGTGTCTTAACAATTTAAATTTTAAACATTTAGGCCTGTTTGCTAATGATTGTAAGTTTCATTTAACCTACTCTACGACTGACCTACTTCGGTCATTGTGAAGATTAATATAATATTGTTATTTCATGAAGGCGTCAAGATTGGATGAGAATCTTTCTAAGATTTAACTCTCTTTGTATATCTTTTCAAGTTTCGACCGTTGGAACTACTCTGATCATCCACAGACATTGATTTAATTCAGAATATCTGATAAACCAAAACTGCTGACCTCTCGAATCTGGGTTTCGCCAAGCTCTTTTTCCTTCTCTGCAGGTATCAGGATGAAATGTTTGCGATGAGTATATGGTACGACTTCCAAGTTTGAATAATAGATGCTAATACCCATCCCTGAGATCAGAATCACAATAATCACAACCCTTGTAGGATTTTTAATCCATCGGTCTCGCCCTCTAGGTTTAAAATGCTGCAAATTGTCCCTGCCCACGTAATAAAATCGCCTTCCCTGGCCCACATTTCCCATTCCAAATGACCAAAATCCGTGTTTGATTGTGCTCCCTTCTTGAATCCCAAACGTTGGAATAAATAATCTACCAGAGCTTGTCCTTTCCTTGCATGAAGCATGCTTGAAAGCGTACTGATCTGCTGCAGGCCTTTCTGCTTTGCTTAAAGTGGAATAACAACTTCGATTTTTGAAACAGTGGAAAATACTCTGGAAAGCTCCTGATTCAAAGCAAGTAGAGCCTGTTGACGACTCAATACCATTTAAATTTCTAGCAGTCCGAGATAGCCGATTAATTGTAAAAACACACTTGTACATCGCGTCAAAGGCCTGTTTCAACTCCCTCCCGTACCGAGGCACAGCCATGGCTGCCAAACGCGCATATAGAAAAGCCCGCCCAAAACTTGATCAAATTCTCTGCCTCTCCATGTCTTCAAGATTGATGTTCACGTATAGCAACATTACACGGCAGTTGTCTCCTGAGCTTCTCTTGATTCATCCAAACTTTTTGAAATCCTTTAAATCCGCACAAAATTGCTTCAAACGACTTAAACTGCTTACAAAAACACAAACCGGCAGAACTACTTAAACTCGTATACAATAACTAAAAACCGACAAGTGCTTAAAATCCTTGCCAAAATTGATAGAGTGCATGAATTACCTTGAATTACAATAAAACTGTCTCAAACAGGTTGAAATCTTTTCAATTAACACAAAATTGCCATTGGTGCTCAAGTCTGCTCTGCAAACCACGTTTCACGTACGATCTTAAAAAGCATAAAATTATTTTCATCCTATAATACCGAAGCAATGAAACGCCGCCCTATCTTTACCGACAAACCCTATACAAAATCACTCAAATCCACTGCACAGAATTTATTGAAAAAACGAAACTTTACCGATTCTCTTCAATCAAAATTGTCCGACGCAAATCACAACATTCTCACAATGCAAAGGCTCTTTGTTTCAATAAAGAAAATTGCATTAGTTCTTCCACAGAAGCCCTAAAGAAATTTTCCCGTTTCTTATTGCAGGTGCAATTATCATGTCTGTGCAAGTTTGGGATTCGACCTTGGCTTGACAGCAAGGTCTCGTATACTCTAAACGTGGCCTACGCTGGAGATCTCTATCACCTCTGTGAATTTTCATATTTTTGTTTAACGGCGGATTGTATAGTACATGATTACCGTTGCAGAAAAATAATGCTGTTTTGACGTAGGAAGTGGAATTTGTGTCCTGCGCCTGGAAAGTACCTTACTCGAATTGAAAGTTCTAGTTAAAACAAGGGTCCCCACTTCGGTTCAATAGATTTGGATCTTTTCAGTTATGTTTTTGAAAAGGAATAAAAGTACGTACATTCTAATTGTATAGTATTTTAGTAGAGTCGGATTATCTGTCAACAAATTGAGAGTTGAAAAAGTATCAAAACAAATATTTATCTTTCTAAATTTAAGATGTAATTTTTTAATTTTAAAATATTCAAAAAATAATTATCCTAATCTAATTGAGCAAGAAGTTTCACTTAATTTTGGAGCTTTCAAGTTAATTGAGAAATATAATAATATTTTTCGTAGAGCAAAGGACATAACTAGATGTATGTCGACTTGCAAGATGGTAAATGATCTAGGTAGTTTGAGGTCCTTTACAATTTCAATTAAGTGTATTTTTTATTTGTGTGAGATACAACCTTGAAGATGGGGATTCATTTGTTGGACCATGGCATTATAAGAGGGCTAACCAAGCATTTGTGGTCCTTGTAAGTTATGTTGTTGGTGAAAGGTTAGGCATCATTATAATACTCATACATGGCAAGAAATAAACTATTCCAATTTATGATTGTATTGTTTGTCATGTACAAGAGTCCATAGCGCACTAAACATTGAATATTGCAAGGTTGGTGTGGACATTATGAACCGTAGTTAGTTTAGTTAATTACTAAAGGTAGTTGAGATGGGTGTGCACTATATTTGTATTTGGTACCTTTCGAGGCAAGTTTTGCACACTTTGTGACTCTAGAAGGTTAGCCTACTATTTTCAAGTAGACAAAGTGCTAGTATGTACTTATTTTGCAAAAATAAACCTCATTATTCTTGCTCTATAAGAAATTTCAATGAATTTCCAGCTTATGTAAATGCTCTAATATGTTTACATCTCATGGAGAAATGCCTTATCACCCTCCATTTCATGAAAATGTTGTCCATGTACCTTATTATCTACCATATCAAACAAAACAAGGCACTATTATTGATGAGCCCTAATTTTGGCATGTTTGAAACTGTGTCTTAGCAACATTTTCATATGGTTTTACAGACTTTAAGTAGTAACTATAGAACCTTTACATAGATTATGATGCTTAGTAGTTTATAATGGAACATGCCTGTTATAATGATCCTTGCTATAGTTTTCATAACTACTACTTGTTGTTTTGCTAAGTGATGTGTGCCTTTGAGACTTTATCTTCTTGCAGCCATTACTATCTATTTTCCTGCAGCCATATGAGGAATGTTGTTTGCTTGTATTTAATGAACTATGAATGCATTGAATATGGGTAATGGGCATTTGATGGATTTCATGTGTTGACCTAACCCCTTTCCGCATGAATAGAAGTTGTTTCTGTAGGACCCAAAGATCCAGGAGAGAATTTACACTCCACTACATCGTTGCCCACCAGTTCTAGTAAAGACCGATTCAACTGTAGAAGCGCGAAGCAATGGAAGAAGCAATTAAAAGATATGTTTGCCATGAGGGGAAGGTGCTCTAGGAATCTAGTGGAAAGTTTCCTTATGATCCACAAATCCAGCATGATGGTCATTAATGTTTCTTGGTCGATTTGACTCAGTCTTCCTTTATCCACTCTTTGTCAATTGTAAGAGTTATGTTTGTAATAAAAGCTTTCCACCTTAAGTGGATAAGTCAGCTAGAAGTTAGTTGAGTTTAGTTGTAAGTAAATAGCTTTGGCCTTCAGCCGAAGTGATATATAGATAGAGGGGATATAATAGAAGAGAGAAAAAGTAAGAAGTATTACCAATTACCAAAGTTAATCATTTACTAGCAATGTACTTTTCAATGCTAATTCAATAATATGATTCTGAAGTTTGAAGTTCAACCTGTGTTTTCTCTAAGGACACTGCCTGAGGGGGCCCACTTAGGAAAGTGTCTATTATTTCCTTTTCAGCAAATAGGATAGTTGTACTTTGATTTTCTGTAGAAGTTCAATGATTGTTCCTGTAGCCGATAGAGATACAGAACTATTGACTATTCATGCAGCCACTGAGTAGTTCTTATTCCTTGTAGCTTAAGTGTTGCTTCAGTTTGAATTAAATTTGTTTATTGTGCATTCATTTCCAGCATCATGTTCTTAGAAATAGGATACATGTTTGTCACATAATACTAGTGCATATATTGTGCTGACCCATTTCAAGTTATACGACCCTGAGTTGACAATTAAATGATGCTTTTAGAGGGATTTTTGGTTGTCAAATATGATGTCCAATCATTGAGTAGGGGAATGTTCTTTCCTAGTTAACAAATCCAATTAAGAGCACTACATTTTGGTATTGTTGTTGGAGATGGTGTTGAACTAAGAATCTGTAGCATGTATAGTAGTTGTAAGTCTAAGTTTGTAGTTAGTCTTTATCTTAAAAGTTTAGCTTTTTCCATAGTCTACTTTTGCATTTATTGTATGCATAGAATAAGAGACGAGATTGGAAGATTTCTTCCTAGAGATATTAGACAAGAAACCCCCTAAGAAGAAGAACATTATGTCGATGCTGACTAAAATCTAGCCCCTTCTTCTTCTTCTTCTTCTTCCTCAGACCTATACTTGCACTTGTTTGACGAGCTAATTAACCTTAACCAGAACCAAGACAATGCTCAGCTAGCCCTTGTAATTTTTTAGCCAATGGGGAAACCCAAGCATTCGGGCAAGAATGGCAGTTCCACCTACTTTTCCCTTTCCAATCCATGACCTACATGACAATCAAAATCTCAAGAACATAATTGCGTCGACACTTCCTAGGTTCTATGGGTTGATCACAGAGGATCCTGATACCTTTCTATTTGAATTTGATATCCTTTGTAGAAGTTTTGATTATTCCACAGATGCTCATAGGCTAAAATTGTTCCCTTGCACCCTTAAAGAGTCATCCTTGAGGTGGTTCATGGGATTGGGAGTAGATGCAACAACTACTTGGGATGATCTCAAGACCCTGTTCTTGGACAAATATAAAGAATATTGCAAGGGTAATGATATGAGAGGGGATAATATCTTTAAAATATCTCAAAAGGAGGATGAAACATTAGAAGACTATATCTTAAAGTTCTTGTTCAGCTTGTAGAAGAATACTCAACATCAGTCGAATGAAGAGTCCCAAAAACTTCTCTTTCTAAGAGGAGTTAATGACAATTACATGGAGGCATTGGACCTCATGGAAGGAGGAGACATTACCTAGAGAGAGTGGAGTTATATCAAGAAAATTTGTCTCAATTACTCAAGGACAGGTGTGAAGAAAGGAAGAGGATTATGATCTTCTATTCCTAAAGCCAATGGTTCTGAAGTGTCCAAGGTAGAGATTTCTAATCTCTTGTCAAACTTCAAGCAAGACATTATTAATAATGTCGCTACCCAACTAGACACCATGAAAGCTCGAAGGAAGCAAGACGAAGAAGAGGTAATGCAGGCTAAATTTTTCCCTCATTATAGATAGAAGAAGAAGGACTGCAGATACAAGCTACTGGCCAACCTAGAGGCACACCATCTTCCCACTGAATTTAAGCTGATTGAAGGAGATGATGAGAAAGTGTTATTTGTTGCTCAGTACAGGCCATGGGCCCTTAGATAAGGTATGCCTCAGGATCCCTTGCAATCTTTTGGTTCATATAGTTAGTGGAAAAACCAGTATCCTCCATACTCCTAGCCTTACAAGAATAACCCTTGGCCTAGTCCTCATCAAAACCAATGGATACCTTTGCAGCAAAATCAATGGCAACAACCTCCATCTCAAAACCAATGGCAACCCCCTCAAGGGATTTGGAAACAACCTAATCAATGGAAGGGAGGACATCAATGGTCTAATCAGCTTATTGGTTACCTTCAACAACCCTAATAGCAGGTCATTATGCCACCTCATATAGCCATGTAGAATTCAAATCCTAAACCAACTCAGTTATCAACTCAACCAGCACCTAATCCCAATAGCAAGCCTCAACAACAACAAGTTTACTCTACTAATCCTAATCAATAGCCTGCCTATGCCCTTAACAATATTAATTTGAGATTAATGGCAGTCTTGCCAACCCCAACTCCTCTTGTAATTACAGAAGTTCCATTTGAGGAAAGTGAGCAAGAAATCCTAAATGATCAAACCCAACCTAAAGAGTCATTGCCTAATCATCCCTTGCCTACAACCTCTAATAGAGCACCTTCTTTTCCTAAGAGGTTAGAAAAGGAAATTGTTCATCCATAGGAAGAACTTGTATTTGACATTATTGAGCAGTTGAAGCATATATGTGTGAAGATACTCTTGTTCCAAGCCATAAAGGAAGTTCCCATTTATAGAAAGGCTACCAAAGAGGCATGTTTAAAGAAGCCAGGTAGGAAGAAGAGAGACCCTCAAATTGTTCATTTTTTAGTCCAACTTTCTGGTTTAATGTTGGGGAAGCTTACCATCCGCAAATACTCAGACCTTGGTAGTCCTTTTATGGAGATCATTGTTAATGGAATTCAGGTTAAGAATGTTCTAATTGATCTTGGCGTTGCCATAAATGTGATGACCAAAGACCTTATGGCACAATTAAGTATCTTAGACTTAAGAGCTACACCTATTATCCTACAACTTGCTGAGAGTTCCATTGTCAAACTTGTTGGAGTCATAGAAGACCTTGTAGTCACCTTGGATTCATCAGAATACCCTATAGATTTCATGGAGTTATCTCCAAAAACAACATTAGGGGGGTATCCAATCATATTAGGAAGACCCTGGTTGGAAACTAAAAATGCCTATATAGGTTGTAGGTCTAGAAACATGACCATCTCTTATGGTTATAGCACCAAAAATCTCACTCTCTATGCTCCATCCCAACCTCAACTTGAGATTGAGAAACCAATTTGGCCTGATTTGGGGGAAGATGTTAAAGAGGAAGTTAATGTAAGGAAACTCAGGTGTGGAAACATCTTCCTACGCTAATCTCTATAAGAGAGTATTGTGCAAATTCTTTCAAATCCTTACAATTTCAGATTCGTTAACTACTTTCACAAAGATATTGCAACCACATACCATACATACCGAAAAATAGAGAATGACACAATGATATACCCTGGGGAAACCTTTCGGTAAAAACCCCAGCACTCCAAAACCTACACAATGTATTGATCAAAACTATTATAGCTTTCAATACACTTGCAATGCAAGTTCTTTCAGAAGATTTCTAAACCCTTGAAGACAAATCACGGCAACATAAAACATTCCAACAATACACTCGCATCATATCTCTTCGCAACCCTAAAAAAGCTTATATCATGCACTTCACTTTTTAGGGCTACTCCCAAAGATAACCGTATTAGGGTTTTACAGTACTCAACTTTATCAGTTGCCACATGTCTTCACCTATCATTGAATCTTCCTGACATAGCTCTTACGTGTCATAGGAATCCGTCATAACCATTTTAGCCATAATCTCCTTACACACAATTCAAGATGCCGACACATCAACATTATTTGCAAGAAATACATTTTACAAAACAAATAATAAGAATAGGAATTATCCAAGGTTGAGACACCTTATTCCTAACAGTTAATTCTATGGTGAACCTAATGATGATTAGAACAAGACCTTTTATTGAGAATCAAGAAGAGGATGAAATTTTGGACAATGTCATCCAAAATAATTATGGTATTGAATATCCTCTATGTGGAGAAATTCCATGTTCATTGCAAACTATTATTCCCTCTTCTACTTCTACACACTTTTTTGCTGCAACATTTTGCTTGCATACCTTATTACCTCATGAGATAAGGATGCACATTTTATTTGATGTCTCCATGATAGACTTAACCTCACAAGTAGAGATTGTTGTCAGAAAATATTTGAATGTCAACAACAACCTTACTGTTGAGCAATAGGAGTCCATAATTCAAATCCTCACTAATCACAAGGAAGCTTTTGCTTGGGACTATAATGACATGAAAGGGTTTGATCCTAAATAATGTACACACTAAATCCTCATCGATAATGATTTCAAGCCTTTCAGACAGCCCCAAAGAAGAGTTAACCCAACTCTCAAGGAGATAGCAAAGGAGGAGCTGCAAAATTTGTTGAATGCGGGGTTTTATCTACCCAATTTTAGATAGTCAGTGGGTTTCACCATTGGTTATTGTGCCTAAGAAAGGGGGTGAGTGGAGAGTGTTCATGGATTATAGGGAGTTTAATTCTACAACAAATAAAGATCATTTTCCTCAGCCTTTTATTGATCAAGTGTTGAATAACCTATCAGGTAAAACATACTTCCCTTTCCTTGATGGTTTCAGTGGCTATAATCAAATTAGGATTGCTCTAGAAGATTGGGAGAAGACCACCTTCACTTGTCCTTGGGGAAAATTTTCTTATTTATTACTTTCCTTTGGCCTTTTTAATGCTCCTGTAACCTTCCAAAGAGTTGTGATTAGTATCTTTTTTGACATCTCATATGATTGCATGGAAATTTATATGGATTACTTTATTGTGTATGGTGCAACTTTTAAAGAAGCTAAGGATAACTTGGAGAAATTACTCCAGAGGTGCGAAGATCATAATCTTTCACTTAATATTCAGAAGTGTTTCGTGATGATGCAGAAGGGAATAGTGCTCAAACATTATATCTTTGTTGCATGAATACAAGTGGATCCTTCTAAGATTGAAGTTATCTCTACTTTACCCTTTCCTTATAAACAAAAGGAACACATGAGTTTCCTTGGTCATGCTAGATACTACAGGAGACTCATTAAGGATTTTAGGCAAATAGCAAGACCTTTATATGTTATGTTGAAGAAAGATACAGAGTTTGAATGGACCAAAGGATGTGAGAAGGTATTTATTACACTTAAGATAGCCCTCACACAAGCACCTATTTTGAAAGGGCCAGATTGGTCACTTCCATTACACATTCACATAGATGCATTAGATTATGTTGTGGGTGTTGTTCTTGGACAGAAAGATGGGTCAACTGAGCATGTCATCTACTATGTTAGCAAAAATTTGCAGGGACCTATATTCAACTATACTATCACAGAGAAGGAAATGTTGGAAATCATTTATGCACTTCAAAAAATTAGGCATTACATTTTAGGTTATAAGATATTCATCCATACTGATAATGCAACAATCAAGTACCTCGTGAATAAGAGTTCTATCACAAGAAGGTTAGCCAAGTGGTTGTTGTTGATAAAGGAATTTGACATTACCATTATGGATAAACCAGGTAAAGCCAATGTGGTTGTTGATTTCTTATCTAGATTGCAAAGACAAGATAAGTTTGCACATACATAAGATTCATTTCCTAATGAACATTTATTTTCAATATAAGTTATACATCCATGGAATGCAGATATAGATAATTACTTAGCTGCAGCAAGGTCTCCTCCTCATTTCCCACTCCTCATTTCTCACCAAACGAGAAAAGGTTATTGGTTGAAAAGAGTTTTAACTTCTCTTGGATTGCAGATTACATGTTTTATACAGGGGTAGATCAATTAATGAGGAGATGTGTGAGGGAGGAGGAGACTTATGACATATTTCATGCCTTTAATGATGACCCTTGTGGAGGACATTTTGCTACAAAAAGGATAGGCATGAAAATCTTGAATGTTGGTTATTATTGGCCCACACTCCACAAGGATGTAGCCAAGTACAAAAGGAAATATGATAGGTGCCAAAGGATGGGGAGACCACCTAGATCAGATGAAATTGTCTTGAATCCTAAAGTGGTAGTTACCCCTTTTGACAAATGGGGCCTGGACTTTGTAGGCCCAATTGATCCTCCATCAAATGGTAAGTCTTACATCCTTGTTTGTACTGATTATGTAGCCAAGTGGGTTGAATCAAAGATGAAGAAGCATGCTAGGGATAATAAATTTGCAGAATTCCTCTATGAGGAAATTTTCACTAGATTTGGGGTTCCTAGAGAGATTGTAATAGACCAAGGGGCTCAGTTCACTTCTACCCTGATAGCAGCTTTGGTTAATGAGTTTAATCTTAGGCATGGGAAGTCAACCCCATATAAACCTCAAGCCAATAGCCAAGAAGAGGTCACCAATAGGGATATTGAGTCAATTTTGACAAAAAATAGTGAACCTACATAAGAAGGATTGGGCTGCAAGACTACTAGAAGCTATTTGGGCTTATAGGATCACTTGGAAAACTACAATAGGTTACACACCTTTTGAGATGGTGTATGGAAATAAAGTTGTAATTCCTATAAAGTTTGAACACAATACTCTTAGGAAAACATTGGAACTTGATCTAGATCTAACCACAACGCATAAGGAAAGAGTCATGCAACTCAATGCCTTGGATGAGCTTAGAAATGATGCTCTATTATATGACTCTAGATATAAGGACAATTTGGGAAAGTTGCAAACCATATGGTTGGGTCCATATGAGATCGTAGAAGTATTTGAAAATGGTGTAGTTTGACTACAATAGATTATGTTAGGTTCATATTCTTTGTCAATGGGCATTAATTGAAGTCCTATCTTAAACCCATTGACAAGGTAGAGTTCTTAAAGCAATTCTAGTCTAAGCAACAGGGTGTACATCCAAAAGCCTAAGGGATTGAGTCTTGACTCAATTCTCTAAGTGTTGCATGATAATGCATTGGCCTTCATAATAAAGGATTCAATTATTCATTCCCATTTTCTTCCACGCACCCATCTGCCATCCAAACCATCTTCTCTTTCTTCCACCTCATCCATCCATCATTCATCTTTTTCTCAAACCTATCCTTGAAATAATTAGTAATAAAGAGGGAGTGGTCATGCATCAACTGGTTAAGTATTCATTATGTCATGTATGCTCCACATAATCTCAGGTGGTTAATTATTCTATTTCATTGCATTTATGAGTTAATTAAGACAAGTACATTTATATTTTGAATATGGTTGCAAGTTGACAATCTTTTATGCATGCTTGAATTGCCACATTTATGTATGCTCTAAGCTATCATCTGTACAAGCACATGAGTTCAATTTTAAGCCCAAACCAAATGAGATTTGCCTTGTTCAATTTTAGATGCACCAAAATTCAAATGTATTTTTCTTTGTTCAATTTTATTGCCCCAATCCCAAATGTTTTTTGCCTTGTTCAATTATTTAAACCACCATGTCAATTTTAAGCACTAAAATGAGATATGGAATGTGACGTTTGTGCATGCAATGTTCATTTTAAAGCACCAAAATGAAAGATGAATTATTTTTACAGATTAATTAGATTAAAACCTACTTCCAAGCCACACGCTAAAAGAAAACTTAGTACCAAAAAGACATAGCAATTAATTTTGATAATCATAATTAGTACCCATATCAACCTATAGATTACCATATTTATCTGATAGCTTTATTAGTTGGTCTATGTACGCATTAAAGATCCCTTCGTATTTGAATTCTACTTCTAATCAATTAAGGGCACCTATGTGAGTTGGTTCTTTATTTTCTTCTATATGTCTCTCTCTTCTTTGTTGTTCAACGAACAATTGGACCTTGACCTTCTTGTGCTTAGGAGGACTATTGTTCTTTTTCATTATAGTCAAGTGTGTCATTTCATTACAACAAGTGTGACTTTTCACTATATCAAGTATGACTTTACAGTACAAAGAGTGTGTAGACAGAGAAGATAGAATTTAGAATTTAAGATAGAAGAGAAATTCTCAATAAAATAAGTGTGTCATTATGATAGGTCAAGTGTGTCAATATAGTGATGCAACTATGGAGATCTAGTAAATCAAGTGTGTTGATTGCAAAAAGTGTCTGCAATGATCTAGTATATCAAGTGTGTAGATTTAAATCAGATCACAATCACAAAATAAAATTGCAGTTAATACAAGACAATTGCAGCAATGAATATTGGTGAGTGTGGCTTTCGAGATGATAGAGCACATTAATTTCAATTTGCAAGTGCATCAGATTGTTGTGTTGAGTGTGGTGATTTAAATTAGTGTTTGTGTCAATTTAAATAGTCATTTATGTTGTTGTAACCTATATTTGTGTAAAAATAAAACCGTGTCCATGTCGAAACAGGGAAATTATCAAAAAGAGTTAGTGTAGATTCACGTCGAGTTCAACATTTTTTAATCAGGTAATAGGGAATCAATATCGAAACTTGCAATAAAATATAAAATCTCAACCACAAAGATATTTTTAGAGCAACTAGTATTCCCAATACTCAAGAAAGGATGTAAGACAAACAATAAGCGTAAATAATAATCAATATGAAATCATTCTAAGAACATGAATATGCAAACCATAAAACCTTTCCTTGGTGTTCTCCTTCTCATGCAATGTAGGCTCTCATAATTGAGCTCAAGATCATGCTATCATAAGAATTCAAAGCAATTGTGATTTTCAAAATATGAGAAAAGGCTCTCTATTTATAATATTTTGGGGGTTTCAATCAAGAATCCATGATTAAAGGGTTAACTGACTGTGATTGAGGAGTTGAACTCAAAGTGAGTGAGAGTTCAAGTGAGTTGATTTCTTGGTTTAACAGGATTGATTGATCCACTAAAACATTTGGGGTCGAATTTTGACGCCAATTTGTGACGCCACTAATATTTGTGTTTTTTTTTTTGCAAGTGCCGCCGATGGTGTTGTAATAGCGACGATGACATCGTAATTGTGACACCCCCTTGTTTATAAACAAAAAAAAAGGAAAATGAAAGTGTCATTTGGAATTTTTGTGAATTCAAAGAGCTGTTGTGAAGACGAGACTGCACTTTTGCATGGCGCGAAGAGGGCATTCAAGTTTGGCATGCGCGAAGAGGCCGACATCGTGTAGGAAGAGGGCACTAGCACTTGAGGTAGGCATTCAAGATTTTTCTTCTCATTAATTCAATTTCATTTTGATGGCATTTGTCGATTTAATGGCACAATATGAATGTTAATAGTGGCATAGTTTACATCTTAGCATTTGGAATGCTCGATGACCCGCGAGCTTTGAGAGCTAGGGCATCATTGCTATTACCTTCAAGGCATTGTGTGAAGTGTTTGATCTCTCTTTATTTGTTTTGTTGTTGATATTCACTATGTGGTACTCCCCGTTTATGACCATTTCATAAGGAAATGTCTTGATGGCTCGCGGGCTGCAAGCTAGGGCATCATACATTGTTTATGAGCTCATTATTGAATACTGGCATTGTTTACATCTTTTCATTTGGAATGCTTGATGACCCACGAGGTTTGAGAGCTAGGGCATCATTGCTATTACCTTCAAGGCATTGTGTGAAGTATTTGATCTCTCTTTATTTGTTTGGTTGTTGATATTCACTATGTGATACTCCTCGTTTACAATCATTTCATGAGGAAATGTCTTGATGGCTCGCAGGCTATAATCTAGGGCATCATACATTATTCATGAGCTCATTGTTTAATACTGGCATTGCTTACATCTTTTCATTTGGAATACTTGATGACCTGCAAGCTTTGAGAGCTAGGGCATCATTTCTATTACCTTCAAGGCATTGTGTGAAGTGTTTGATCTCTCTTTATTTGTTTTGTTGTTGATATTCACTATGTGGTACTCCCCATTTATGATTATTTCATGAGGAAATGTCTCGATGGCTTGCGGGCTGCAAGCTAGGGCATCATACATTGTTCATGAGCTCATTGTTTAATATTGGCATTGTTTACATCTTTTCATTTCGAATGCTTGATGACCCGCAAGCTTTTAGAGCTAGTGCATCATTTCTAGTAGCTTCAAGGCATTGTGTGAAGTGTTTGATCTCTCTTTATTTGTTTTGCTATTGATATTCACTAGCTATGTGCTACTCCCCATTTATGATCATTTCATGATGAAATGTCTTGATGGCTCGTGGGCTACAAACTAGGGCATCATGCATTATTTATGAGCTCACTGTTTGAGAACCTCATGTCCCTATTTGATTATGAGGGACATGAGGTGCTCAAACAGTGAGCTCATAAATAATGCATGATGCCCTAGCTTGCAACCCACGAGCCATCAAGACATTTCCTCATGAAATGATCATAAACGAGGAGTACTGGTACATAGTGAATATCAACATCAAAACAAATAAAGAGGGATCAAACACTTCACACAATATATGTTGTTTTATAAGATTTTATTAAGACAAAATATATGATGTAAACTCATAATTATACTTGATATATATAATATAATGGTATGTAGTATAATCTATACATTTGTGAGATGCGATTAATTCCAGTTATATGATGTTTTGGGATTAAATTGGTGAGTTTGTATACTTTCTCCATTTTAAACTAACCTATGACTTCAAAGGAGGTATTATGAAATATAGTTGTAGGTAGTTATCTCTTCTATAATGATGGAGGAGTGAAAGGTAATGATGAATGAGGTTGCTATTATTAGATCATACATTAACACACTTACTGTTTTGAATTTGAGCCTAGGCATCATCCAATGTGTTGGTATATATATTTTCCTTCTTACTAAAATTATATCGATCTGCTAACACTTTTGCCCAAAATGAAGGAAAAACTAACACAACAGTTGAGCTAGTCACTCAAGACTAAACTCTCTGCGATCAAAGGAGAAGCTCCCTTATATAAAGATCAATCTTGACAATCTATTTATTTGAAAAGAATTAAAAACAGTAAAATAATATATACTTTTGACCTGAAAGTATGAAAAGCTTTTCAATTCCTCATATAAAATGACTATAAAGATTCAAGTTCTGAGAAAGATCCACATTCGTCTAAGCCAACTGACTAAGATTGCAAATGAAACACTCTCAGCAAGATTGATTCAACATATACTAAAATAAAAATGAAGAAGGGAGAGATTATCTTGAAACACACATACAGATTACAGCAACATGAAATTAATTCCAACTGAAACCAACATACATGTAGTAACCAAACCAAGTGATCTGAGAAAAATACTATTATCTGCTTTATATATCAACTGATACTATATCATATGTTTCAATTCAAAACAAAACCATTCATAGAAAGTACTTGCAGTAAATATTAAACTATTAATTTTTTGCTACCAGAGAACTGACCCTTGCAAGGTCCTTCAAAAATTAATTTATAGCCACGCAGGGCATAATCAGTTTTGTAACTAAAAAGTCTATCTTTGGAAATGAAAACTAACACCCTAAACTACTTGGAACTGCTTTGTCAAAGACTAAGTAACTGATTAACTTTTCTCAGCCTCGGCACTGGTGGTGGCATTAGCTACTTTGCACGTGACTGACCACTCCTCAAAAGCTGTCACGAATCTCTCCAGCATCACTTTGTTTGGTGAAAAAACTAGATCAAGCCTTTGTTCCCAGATACATTTATAGTTCAGCAACTGCTCCAGCTTGGTCTCCAATGGCTTTATTTGTTCCTCGCTGATCATTACCAATGACTGCACCCGGGCTATAATTGAGCAATCACGTGCTACCATTTCTTTGGCATCTTTTAACCCCGTGCCTTCTCAGTGAAGGATTCCTTCATCTTGGCTGCATCAATTCCAGTCTTTACTTCACCCTTGGCTAAGTTATAGAGACAGTCTATATGGTTGCTAAGAACCTCTTCGACACAAGCTACTGCCTTCAAAATCTGTCCCGATTCCACAATACCTTGTTCAAATAGAGTACATCACCACTCTTCATTAATCTTGGCTACAAATAAGAGACTGGTATTGACATCAAGTACTACCTTCTAGATAAAAACTTTTCTATACCATAGACAAAAGCCTCACCCATGTTGGTTATCTCTATCTCCAAACCATCCCTTTTGCCTTCCTAGAGTTTCATATTAGCTTCAACAAAAGACGCTAGAGAAGAAGACCTACTGGTTGAATCTTTGTAGGCTTGTGCAAAATGGTTAACCATTTCACCAACCTCTCCCATCCAATTGTAGAATGCTTTAGAGAGGGATCTCTCTTTGTGTACCTGATCAAGGAATTTTTGATTATCTGGAAACTTGACATCCAGATTTAGAGGTACTATTGCCAAAGGCTGGGGAACAGGATTCTGCAACTCCTGAATGTATTTTTCCATTTTACATAAAGCTTGTTTCATTTTTTCTTTATCTTTTGCATCTTTCAGTACCCTATGGTTGATTTTCTTGTTTGCAGAATTCAGGATCTTCAAATCTGTTGCCCTGGAAGACACTCCTAAGTCAACTTTCTCGACACTAAAATATTGTTCAGTGACCTTAGCATTAGTCTTGTCAGAAGTAGGCTTGAATATCTCGGCAACCCAATGACCTATATTTGGGTCTATATCTACCATAGACTCTGTCTTTGGCTTCTTTGTCCTTAGGGATTTTTTGAGATATTTTCTAACCAAGTCACCAAGAGGAATTGAGGTAGGAATGATGTTCCTCTTCTTGTTCACAAACAAATCCATCCAGTTTGGAGTTTTAGGAGTTGTATTCTGTAAGGAAATAGTGGTGCTTGGATTACTTCGAGTGACTAGTTCCTGTTGACCTGTACTTCCACTACCTCCTGCTGATATTGAGTCCATAGCTAATATTTTGCCTCCTTTCAATCTTTTGAACTGTCTTACACTGGGCTCTTCAGTGTCAGAATTAAGAACAATTTAGAAAGAAGGGTCCACCTTCTCACCTCTTTTTCTTCTTTGCTTGGTAAACCTCACAGTGTCATCAAAAGCCAACTTTGAATCTTCAATGTTAGGGATTTTTGGAGGATCAGAGATACCTATAGAAAGAAATGACTCAATCTTATTAGTTAGGATAGGGGAAGATTCAATTTTTGGAGTCCTCAGAATCCTCCTAGTTCTCAATGCAGAGGTTGCTTGAATTTTCTTTCTTTGAGCTTAATCCATTGTTCTGTTCTCCGAAAAACCTCCTTAGTCAAAGACTTTATATCTTCTTCTTCCCTTTCCAACCAATCAACTCTTCTAATCACCACTTCAGTGCTTGATGTTGTGCTTTCTGATTCTAATACATTCTCATCTTCATATTTTATGTTTATGATACTGAAAGGAAGTTTTAAAGCAACAATTTGTTTAAGAGGAAATCTAGAGCACATTCTCTTTGTAACCTCTACTTCATCCATGCAATCATCCCAGAAGTCTTCTAATTCTAGCTGATGAAGAAACATAGCATCTACCCTGAAATGGCTCTCCACAAAACCTTTTTTTTATAAAAGTAATTCCTTGCCTGATATGGTTGGAGGTTCATTTCTTTCAGCTCATTTATCAAGAAGGAAAAGTCATGCATTAACCAGAATCTGTAAAGCCCCAGCTCTAGTGGGAAGAAAGCACCAATACCTTGGTTAACCTTGTATTTCTTCTCAACCATCAGCAACTATCTTCCTACCTCAAGTAGAATACACTTGTCCAGACAATACCTAGGAAGTTTCAGGGGAGCATCACTGAAGCCTCCCACCCTCAAATAGCTAAAGGTAGGGAATTGAATATAAAAACTTCCATAAATCTTCACAAATTCCATGGCTTCTTCTAATATCCTGCAATTAGGTTTTCCCCTCAGCTCAAAGACCAACTTGGACATAAAGGTATCTTGCACTTTCTTGAAACCTATGGGATTTCTTCCTTTTTGCAACAAGGGATGGTACTCATAAATGGTCATACTGCTATTCCACTCTTCATGTGGCAAACCATCCAAAATTCTACAGATGGCAAGGATATAAAAGAGGTATGAGGACATATAGAAACTTGAAATCAAGGCTGGCTAGGAAAAACTTTCATGCAACTATTCGGCTATAATTTCCCTATTTAACATTACTGTTATATCCCTTACTTCTCTAAATAGGTGATCTTTTTTTAGGGGTCTAGGTAGACAAGAACCTCCTTTTTTCTGGGTTTAATAGCCAGTCTCTAGCTATGTTATTTCTATATTCCCTTTTGTGTTTTTAAGAGTCTGCTATAGCTTTATCGATACTCCAATCCCCATAAACCTCCGCTGGCAGGATTTTAAAAGTGGCCATTATTACCTCTCTATTAATATTCACTAGGACTTTGCCATTTTCTATGTTGATACACCTCTTAGCTTTAATATACCTATTACGACATTCTATCACCAGCTCTGGGCATGAAATTACTTCTGAGAAACTTGCCGCTTCTAACAAACCACTCTCTACAATCCTGACAGATATGGCCTCATCAACTGTTTCCCTTAATCTTTGCACAATTTCTCCAATATCATCATCCATTATCACCGTATCCCTCATCTCTGGAAAACAACTACTGATTGGGGAAAATTTATTTTCCTTTATGAATTTTACTTTGCAAGAAGACATACTGAAACAAAATCTTGCAAGATTCTTACAAAGCCATCTCTTTGCTTTTAAAATGAAGAAACTTAAAGGAATTATAGGGCCAAGGTTGCTGTAGAACTCACTATTTTTCTGCTCTCAAAAATGTTACCTCGCCGCGCCAAGACACCTCCTAAAGATAAGTAGAGCATAATAAAGAAATGAAAAGAGAGGGAAAATAAATACACACACACTTGCTTTGATTCCCATCAACTCAAGAGAACTGCCATGCAATCAATTTTTATGTCACAATAAATGTTAACAACCTATCATACATGCTTCTCTTCAATAAGAAAATCACATGAGCTAATGTGGCACCACTCCTTCGGTCACATCAATCATTTCATTGTTAGTATGTAAAGATTTGGCTCGCGGCCTATATCGGGGTATTATTACATCTCAAAATTTGATCCTTGAACCATAAAGGTTGGGTTCAAAGTACACGATTCACGATGTTTTAATTAATATGCACACTTGACAACTATGGTGGGCCCCTAGGACAGCTACAACAAGCTCAGAGATTTATGAACTGTGATACTAAAACTTTGACTTGGGAGACTTTTAATGCAAAGCTGTCGAAGTGCAGAATTAAACATGAACCTTGAACCATAAAGTTTGGGTTCAAAGTTCAAAATTCATTTTAACATTTACAAATGAACACGTGATTGCAATGGAAAGAGCTTTTATTACCATGACGCTACAAATACATGACACTTATGGAGAAATGCATATTGAACTTTGAACCTTGAACCGTAAAGTTCAAGTTCAAAGTTCAAAATTCAATTTACAACTTAAACTTTGACAAAGGTTGGAAACTGCCGCACATGAATAAGATGAAATTTATTTGACTGGCAATAGGTGGCTCTGACTGGGGATTAGGACTTTGAAGGACTAAACAATGAATCTGAGCTCTCTGGTTTCGCACTAAGCTAAAAGACAACACACGCAACTAAACTACAACATAATAAAAACATATGTACAAAGGACTACTAAACTTACTTACAACTCATAAAGCTTTAGATCTTGCCCATTATAAGATAAGGGCATTTCTGTTCCATCCACATACCTGAGCTTGAAATAATTAGGTCCCAGCACTTGATTGATTTCAAAAGGCCCCTTCCAAAGGAACTCAAATTTACTATGGGCACCTCAGGGCTCTCTCCTTTTATCCCATAGTAGCACTCTGTCATTCTCCATGAACTTCCTGGGCCTGGCTCGCCTGTCAAAAATCTTCTTTACTCAGGATTGATGTAGTGCTATGCGATTTACTATTTCTTCTCTTTCTTCTTGGATCTTGCTTAGGTACATGATCCTTTTATCCAACCCATCAAAAAAAGTTTGGTCTTAAATTACCTTTTACAATTTTATTGCTGCAAGCTCCAGAGGTAGTGAGAGTTGAGCTTCTACTCCATAGACCAGTTCAAATGAAGTCATACCTATAGCCCTCTTAGGAGAAGTACGATCAGCCCAAAGAGCTTCAAACAATCTTTTGTGCTAGTCTTTGGAATTTTCGCTCACTAACTTTTTCATAATACTAATCAAGTTTTTATTGGTAGATTTCGCTTGCCCATTGCCTTGAGGAAAGTAATCAGACGAGTGTGCTAATTGAATCCCATTGTCATAACAAAAAAATTGCATCTCTTGAGAAGAGAAGTTATGTGCATTATCAACAACAATATTTGCAGGAACACCAAATCTGACCAAAATGTTCTCTTTCAAGAAAGAACAGACCACCTCAGTAGTAGTTTTTCTCACCACAACAGCTTCTACCCATTTAGTAAAATAGTCTATAGCTGTTAAAATATGGGTATGTCTAACACTTGATGGGGGGTTTATTGGTCCTATAAAATCTAAACCCCATTTCTTGAATGGCTCTTCAATTATCACTGGCCTTAAGGGAAAAGCAGCTAAATGTGGCTTACCAGAAAATAGCTTGCATTTCTCGCATTGTGCTACCCATTTATATGTGTCCTTAAACATTCCAGGCCAGTAATAGCAGTTCCTCAAAATTTTGAAAGCTGTTACCATTGATGAGAAGTGTCCACCACATGCTTCACTGTGAAAGGACTGAAGTAATTTCTTCTGCTGGTCTTCATCTACACACCTGAGAAACATTCCATCCAGACCTCCTTTATACAGAATATCGTCCACTATGACATATTTGGCTACTTTAAGCTTCAAATTTCTCCGCTCCTTTACTGTAAGATGAGCTAGACACTCTCCATAGGTGAGATAATATGCAACATCTGAGAACCATGTATCTTTCAATCCTGTAAATAAGGATAGAGGGATGTCACCTTTAGAAGCCACATCATTTTCCGCAATCAATTTGCACAGGCCCTGGCCCCTGACCAATTTGGTAGGTTTGATCTCTAAATCAAACTCTTGAACTTTAGCCACCCAATTGGCTCTTTTATTCATGGACACCTCCTGTTGAGTTAGGATACTCTTAACAATAGAATTTGGAACATATACAGTGGAATGAGAATGCAGAATGTAATATCGGAACTGCTTGATGGCTTTAACCACTGCATAAGCCTACTTTTATGTAGGTGAATACTTTAATTCATGATTCTTTAAAGGAACACTCATAAAGGAAATGGGAACCTCCTCACCAGCTTCATTCTTTTGTAATAGGACACCTGACATAGTGTGCTCAGATGCATAACAATGTATTAAAAAGTCTTTTCAAAAGTCTGGATGAGCGAGGATTGGGGCTTGCGCAATTTCTTCTTTAACCTCATCAAAAGACTTCTTAGCCTCATCATTCCATCTAAAAGTCTACTTCTCGCTTAACAAGTTCACCATGGGTCTAGTTATTTCTAAAAAATCTGGCACAAATCTCCTCAGAAAGTTGATTTGCCTAAAGAATGACCTTATTCCACTTCTGTGAGATGACAAACATAGTTGCTCAATCACCCACACCCTCTCAAGATCTATTGCAATTCCCTTTTCTGACACTATGTGACCTAATAATTTTCCCTTAGTCAAACATAAAATAGATTTCTTAGGATTTAGAGATATCCCTTGGTTCCTACATTCTTAGAGAATGAGCTTCAGATCTTTAGGATGCTTCTTCCTTCTACGGGAGAAGACAGTCATATCATCAAGATACACCATGATCACTTTATTTATTAGATGATTGAAGGAAGAATTCATGGCCCACTGGAACGTTGCTCCTACATTGATCAAACCGGATGGCATTCGGTTATGTGCAAACATACCCCAAGGGGTAGTGAATGTCATTTTGTGTTGGTCCTCAGGAGCCACACTAATTTGGTTGTACCTTGAGAACCCGTCCAACATTGACATCATTTCAGACCTTGCCACCATCTAAAGAATATGGTTCATATTGGGGAGAGAAAAGTTGTCCTTCAAACTTAATGTATTAAGATTCCTAAAATCAATGCAAATTTGAATTTCCCCATTCTTCTTGCAAACTGGTACTATGTTCGCTACCCAGGTAGAATGATGGATTAGGTAAATTATTTTAGCTTTTACCATTTTATCTACCTCTCGTAAAATAACATCAACCACTCTAGGGTTATAATTTCTCAATTTTTGCCTGAAGAGCTTGGCTCCCGGTTTCAGAGGAATGTGGTGTTGGAATTTCCCCCCCTTTCCAAAATCCTTCAAATCTTCATATGACCATGCAAACACATCTTTGAACTCCCGTAGTAATTTTGTGAATACCTCTTTCTCCATAAGGCTACATCATGTACCTAAGTTGACAAACTTAGGGTCTTCATTACTCCCAATATTGATCTTCTCATAACTACCAGACCATTCTTCTTTTGTCCTATCAACATGGCTCACAAAGCAATCTTTATGATCAAACAACTTTTCCATAGTTACAAGACCTTTAGGAATATGATTTCCTTTTAATTGAATAACATCTTTTCCCTTTTCAACCTCTTCATCAGCACATAACTCTTGGCATTCAGATTCTGACCCTTCGAAAAAGACAGAAGAAAACTTTTCTATACCCTGAAGAAAAGACAACACATGAGCATCATCACTGAAGACTTGCCAAGAATTAGCATTGTCTGGTACATTAGGTCGATGAATGAGCTCAATGGTATATTGATCACTATCAAATTCAAGATGAGGGATAAGCAATGCAACAGAACCAGCAAGAGCATCTGCTCTGGAATTCATTTCTCTAGGTACGGATTCAATGGAAAAAGATTCAAATCCTTCAACTTCATCCCAGACTCTATTCCTATAGTGCTTCATCCTCTCATTCCTCACTGCATATTTTCCCTTCACTTATTTTACAATCAGCTCAGCATCTCCTTTTGCCCTTAGTAATTTGATGCCTTTTCTTTTCGCTTCTTGAATCCCAAGTAACAGAGCTTCATACTCTACAGTATTGTTAGTGTTCTCAAATTCAAGCTTGTAGGCAAAAGGGAATTTTTCTTCAGTTGGAGATATCAATACCACCCCAGCACCCAAACCAGTAGATGAATAGCTCCCATCAAATTCCATGGTCTATAGCTCTTCATTGTTAGTACATTTTTCATTCATGACATCAATTTTTGGCATGATCAGATAATTAGAGAAATCAGTCTCCTGGTACAAGATCTGAGACTTAGGATCATCTGATGGAAAAATAGTGTACTTGCACTTAGTCTCAGGTTGTAGAGTAACCTTCTTATCCCCAATGGGGATGATAGCCTGAGACCAATCTAATTTGATCTCTCCACCTAGATCTCTACAAAAGGTTATGCTCAAGAGCATACCATAACTAGCTAGTATGTCAGCAACCAGGATTATCAACTTGAGCCTTTTGTTAGGGAAAGTTTCCAACGCAACTTGGGCATCTTTGATTTGGCCAATCAAAGGAACTTGTTTAGCATCCATGGAGTAGCACCTACCAAAAGTTTTGGTTAAGGGAAAATCAAGGGCTTTTGCTACTGAAGAGGGCATGATGTTGTCAGAAGCTCCAAAATCTATAATATAATTACTAAGCTTATGACCATGGATGAACAATGACATGTAGAAAGGCTCAGGTTTCCCAATTACAGGAGCAGATCCTAAGGATTCAAGATTGATGATGGGCTCTTTAACTTTGGGTTGTTTAACATTTGGGTCAGTAGGAACTTCACTAGTGGATACAATATTTGTCTGATTGGACTACACAACAGGAGAAGAACCCTTCACATAAGCAACCAACTTATCCAATTCACCAAGTTTTGATTTCAAATATTTAGCAGGGGATATTTGGATTTTAGATGATTTACAGAATTCTATGAAATCAAAAATTGGTTCAGAATCTGACCTTTTAAGGATTTTAATCCTTGCTGATTCACTCCCTGGAATCTTTGTACTTCTACCAACTTGACTCATTGGTTCTTTACCCTTCTTGCCTTGGAAAGGAGATGAAGCTTGGTTGTGAAATTTTCCACCTTGCTGAGCTTGGGTAAGCACTGAACATGAAGGATGCTCCAGAGTTGTAAGAATGTCACCACCTCATTCTGAATTAGACTCATATTCGAGATAGTAACTCACGGAGTCGCTAGGTCCTTCGGAGTCTTCTTCATTGCTAGGGATTTCCACAATGTTTTCTTTGTTGGCTTCCATTTGCTTGTACTGCACCATCTCAAGGAAAGAATCACCATCATGCTCATCAGTCAAATGAAAGATACACATGTTGCTTTTAGCAGGAGGTGCTTCAATGTAAAGTCTCGGCTAATGTGGTAGAGTATTTGACTATTTTCCATAATTTTTTGTTTCTTGGTTTCCATACCTCCTAGGAATATCTTGATAAGGAGCAGGGGTAGCTTTTGGTAATTGCCTTTTTAGGGTAATCATATCATTGACCAGTCTTTGAACAACAAGATCAGAAGATCCAGATGTAGAAGCCTAATTATTAGGAGTCTAAACCTCTTTTCTCCATTTAGCAGTAGTAATCATGTCATCTTCAAGCTCCACTGCTAATGCTTGGGCAGCAGCTAGGTCTGCTACTCTTCCTCATCTAAGATGGAAGCTGATATATGGAGACATAGCATTTACAAAGAAGCCCTTTCTGTTCTTGTCACTGGGACGATGAGCATTCGGAATCTACTACAAGAGCTTATTAAATTTAGCAACAAATTCCCACATGGGTTCATGCATCTCCTTCTTTAATTGTGAGAGCTACAACAATAAGGAGTGTTCATCATTAGCTGCTTTGAAGTGAGCCAGAAAAGTTGTTCTCATACCATTTCAAGTTGTTATTGAACCATTGGGCAAATGATGAAACCAATCTACAATGGTTTCAATCAAAGTTTGAATGAAAAGATGGATTGCCACATCTTATGTACCCATGCCTATAACACTACACGCAGTATTGAAAGCATTAATATGATCACTTGGGGAAAATTTGTTGTCACCACTAAATTTGGGTAGAACCTCTCTAGCCCCTTTGGGTAAAGCTTGTAGGTTAAAATTTGTTAGATTCAGAGGACCAACCTGAGCACCCCATGGTTGATTTTGGGCCATATTTGGTAGAGAAAAATTTAGAGGCTGAGGATTAAAAAGAGATGGGACTAATGTGCTAGATAATGTAAGGGCCTAGAAACCAAAAATGGGTGTGGTAGATTTGGTAGGTGAGGATGCTCTACTAGTTGTTTGGGTCTTTCTTCTCATAGAGATATGGGGGTTAAAATTCAATCGCTCAAGGGCTTCAAAATATTCATCAACCAGTCCCTTTGCTTTATCCCCTCTGGTATACCTCTTTTCTACTAGCTTACTGATTAAGACTGTAACAAAGATATATTAATAAAGAAAAACCTATCCTCTAGGTCTTTGGGCTACTCTGTTTTCTTCAGCAGCTGGTCAAGCCAAAGGTAAACATCTCAACCACTCTCAAATTTCTTCCTCCTCTTCAATTACTAACCTCACTTGTTGATATTGTTGACCACTTGTTCTTAGATTCCAAGCAGTTGCATTAAGATCAACGATAATGTCCTCTTGTGTATTAGAGAAGTGAAGATCAGGTTGTAACACCAAGGGAAGTTCTTGCTGACTGGGAATTACCTCAGCACGTAGCACCATAACTGATCATTAAATGAAAAGAGTTAAGCCCTAGTTTACTTGTTAGACTCCCCAATAGAGTCACCAAAAATCTTTTGGTATACAGATTTTCCTTCTTACTAAAATTATATCAATCTGCTAACACTCTTGCCCAAAATGAAGGAAAAACTAACACAACAGTTGAGATAGTCACTCAAGACTAAACTCTTTGCAATCAAAGGAGAAGCTACCTTATATAAAGATCAATCTTTACAATCCATTTATTTGAAAAGAATGAAAAATAGTAAAAATAATATATACTTTTGACCTGAAAGTATGAAAGGCTTTTCAATTCCTCATATAAAATGACTATAAAGATTCAAGTTCTGAGAAAGATCCACATTTGTCTAAGCCAACTAACTAAGATTGCAAATGAAACACTCTGAGCAAGATCGATTCAATATATACTGAAATAAAAATGAAGAATGGAGAGATTATCTTGAAACACACACATAGATTATAGCAACATAAAATTAATTCCAACTGAAACCAACATACATGTAGTAACCAGACCAACTGATCTGAGAAAAATACTATTATCTGCTTTATATATGAACTGATACTATATCATATGTTTCAATTCAAAATGAAACCATTCATCGAAAGTACTTGTAGTAAATATTAAACTATTAAGTTTCTACTACCAGAGAACCGACCCTTGCAAGGTCCTTCAAAAATTAATTTATAGCCACGCCAGGCACAATCAATTTCGTAACTAAAAATTCTATCTTTGGAAATGAAAACTAAAACCCTAAACTACTTGGAACTGCTTTGTCAAAGACTAAGTAACTGATTAACTTTTCTCGGCCTCAGCATTGGTGGTGGCATCAGCTACTTTGCGTGTGGCTGACCACTCCTCAAAAGTTGTCGTGAATCTCTCCAACATCACTTTGTTTGGTGAAGAAACAAGATCAAGCCTCTGTTCCCAGATACATTTATAATTCAACAATTGCTCCAGCTTGGTGTCTAATGGCTTTATTTGTTCCTCACTGATCATTATCAATGACTGCACCTGGGCTACAATTGAGCGATCACATGCTACCATTTCTTTGGCATCTTTTAACCCCGTACCTTCTCAACAAAGGATTCCTTCATCTTGGCTACATCAATTCCAGTCTTTACTTCACCCTTGGCTAAGTTATAAAGACAGTCTATATGGTTGCTAAGAACCTCTTCAACACAAGCTACTGCCTTCAGAATCTGTCCTGATTCCTCAATACCTTGTTCAAATAGAGTACATCACCACTCTTCATTAATCTTGGCTACAAATAAGAGACTGGCATTGACGTTAGGTACTACCTTCTCAGATAAAAACTTGTCTATACCATAGACAAAAGCCTCATCCATGTCAGTTATCTCTATCTCCAAACCATCCCTCTTGCCTTCCCAGAGTTTCATATTAGCTTTAATAGTAGACGCCAAAGAAGAAGACCTACTGGTTGAATCTTCATAGGCTTGTGCACAATGGTTAACCATTTCACCAACCTCTCCCATCCAATTGTATAATGCTTTAGAGAGGGATCTCTCTTTGTGTACCTGATCAAGGAATTTTTTATTATCTGGAGACTTGACATCCAAATTTAGAGGTACTATTGCCAAAGGCTGGGGAATAGGATTTTGCAACTCCTGAATGTATTTTTCCATTTCACATAAAGCTTGTTTCAATTTTGCTTTATCTTCTACATCTTTCAGTACCCTGTGGTGGATTTTCTTGTTTGCATAATTCAGGATCTTCAAATCTACTGCCCTAGAAGACACTCCTAAGTCTACTTTCTCCACACTAAAATCTTGTTCAGTGACCTCGACATTAGTCTTGTCAGAAGTAGGCTTGAATATCTCAGGAACCCAATGACCTGTATTTGGATCTATATCTACCATAGACTGTCTTCAGCTTCTTTGTCCTTGGGGATTTTTTGAGATATTTTCTAACCAAGTTACCAATAGGAATTCAGGTAGGAACGATGTTCCTCTTCTTGTTCACAAACAAATCCATCCAGTTTGGAGTCTTAGGAGTTGTATTATGTAAGGAAATAGTGGTGCTTGGATTACTTGGAGTGACTGGATCCTGTTGACCTATACTTCCACTAACTCCTGCTGATACTGAGTCCATAGCTGATATTTTGCCTCTTTTCAATCTTTTGAATTGTCTTACGCTAGGCTCTTTAGTGTCAGAATCAAGAATAATGCAGAAAGAAGGGTCCACCTTCTCACCTTTTTTGCTTCTTTACTTGGTAAACCTCACAGTGTCATTAGAAGCCAACTCTGAATCTTCAATGTTAGGGATTTCTGGAGGATCAGAGATACCTGTAGAAAGCAATGATTCAATCTTATTAGTTAGGACAGGGGAAGGTTCAATTTTTGGAGTCCTCAGACTCCTCCTAGTTCTCAACGTAAGGGTTGCTTGAATTTTCTTTCTTTGAGCTTTAAGCCATTGCTATGTTCTCCAAAAAACATCCTTAGTCAAAGACTTTATATCTTCTTCTTCCCTTTCCAACCAATCAACTCTTTAATCACCACTTCAGTGCTTGATGTTGTGCTTTCTGATTCTAATACATTCTCATCTTCATATTTTATGTTTCTGATACTGAAAGGAAGTTTTAAAGCAACAATTTGTTTAAGAGAAAATCTGGAGCGCATTCTCTTTGTAACCTCTACTTCATCCATGCAATCATCCTAGAAGTCTTCTAATTCTGGCTGATGAAGAAACATAGCATCTACCCTGAAATGGCTCTCCACAAAACCTTTTTTTTATAAAAGTAATTCCTTGCCTGATATGGTTGGAGGTTCATTTCTTTCAGCTCATTTATCAAGAAGGAAAAGTCATGCATTAATCAGAATCTGTAATGCCCTAGCTCTAGTGGGAAGAAAGCACCAATACCTCGCTTAACCTTGTATTTCTTCTCAACCATCAGCAATTGTCTTCCTACCTCAAGTAGAATAGACTTGTCCAGACAATACCTAGGAAGTTTCAAGGGAGCATCACTGAAGCCTCCCACCCTCAAATAGCTAAAGGTAGGGAACTGAATATAAAAACTTCCATAAATCTTCACAAATTCCATGGCTTCTTCTGATATCCTGCATTTAGGTTTTCCCCTCAGCTCAAAGACCAACTTGGACATAAAGGTATCCTACACTTTCTTGAAACCTATGGGATTTCTTCCTTTTTGCAACAGGGGATGGTACTCGTAAATGGTCATACTGCTATTCCACTCTTCATGTGGAAAACCATCTCAAATTCTACAGATGGCAAGGATATAAAAGAGGTATGAGGACATATAGAAACTCAAAATCGAGGCTGACTGGGACAAACTTTCATGCAACTATTCGGCTATAATTTCCGCCCAATCAATCGCATTACCAACATATAGGATGGCCTGCACAAAAATGTACATCCAGTCCTCCCAGTTGGTGTCTACGGGATTACCTTTAACCTCTTTAACATTACTATTATATCCCTTACTTCTCTAAATAGGTAATCTTTTCTGAGGGGTCTAGGTAGACGGGAACTTTCTTTTTTGGGGTTTAACAGCCAGTCTCTAGCTATGTTATTTCTATATTCCCTCTTATTTTTTTCAGAGTCTGTTATGGCTTTATCAATACTCCAATCCTCATAAACCTCCGCTGGCAGGATTTTAAAAGTAGCTATTATTACCTCTATTAATATTCACCAGGACTTCGCCATTTTATGTGTTGATACACCTCTCAACTTTATTATACCTATTACGACATTCTATCAATGGCTCTAGGCATGGAATTACTTCCAGGAAACCAGCCGCTTCTAACAAACCACTCTCTACAATCCTGACAAATATGGCCTCTTCAACTGTTTCCCTTAATCTTTGCACAACTTCTCCAATATCATCATGCATTATCACTGTATCCCTCATCTCCGGCAAACAAATAATGATTGGGAAAAATTTATTTTCCTTTATGAATTTTACTTTGCAAGAAGACATACTGAAACAAAATCTTGCAAGATTCTTACGAAGCCAGCTCTTTGCTTTTAAAATGAAGAAGCTTAAAGGAATTATAGGGCCAAGGTTGCTGTAGAACTCACCTTTCTTCTGCTTCTCAAAAATGTTACCTCACCACGCTAAGATGCCTCCAGAAGATAAGCAGAGCATAATAAAAAAATGAAAAGAGGGGGAAAATAAATACACACACACTTGCTTTGATTCCCATCAACTCAAGAGAACTTCCATGCAATTAGTTTTTACACCACAATAAATGTTAACAGCATGTCATACACGCTTCTCTTCAGTAAGAAAATCCCATGAGCTGAGGTGGTGCCACTCCTTCGGTCACATCAATCATTTCATTGTCAGTATGTAAAGATTTGGCTCGTGGCTTATATCTGGGTATTATTACATCTCAAAATTCAATCCTTGAACCATAAAGGTTGGGTTCAAAGTACAAGATTCATGATGTTTTAATTAATATGCACACTTGACAACTATGGTGGGCCCCTAGGACATCTATAACGAGCTCGGAGATTTATGAACCGTGATACTAAAACTTTGACTTGGGAGAATTTTAATGCAAAGTTTTCGAAGTGCAGAATTAAACGTGAACCTTGAACCATAAGTTTTGGGTTCAAAGTTCAAAATTCATTTTAACATTTACAAACAAACACACGACCGCGATAGAAAGAGCTTTTATTACCATGACACTACCAATACATGATGCTTTTGGAGAAATGCATATTGAACTTTGAACCTTGAACCGTAAAGTTCAAGTTCAAAGTTCAAAATTCAATTTACAACTTAAACTTTGACAAAGGTTGGAAACTGCCGCACATGAATAAGATGAAATTTATTTGACTGGAAACACAATGTTATTGTTGTCATTGCATGCTTGCTGCTTTTGTGCACCATATATTGTTTTATACACTGTTTATTTCATTGAGACTATGAGCTTGACATTTGTAATGTATTTGTTGTTATTGGATCAATGTTGCCATGTTGTTGAGGCTGTAGATATCATTTTACTGATCTTGTATAAACAACATATTGTTAGTAAATAGATTTAGTCTTAATTTTATCTCTTGATAACTCTTCCCTATAGCCCTTTTTAAGACCAACTTTTTTTACTAACAATTGGGTAAGTGTTGGATGCTCTCCACTTCCCACTGAATTCTTTCTTAGGTACAGCTCCCTAATTGAATTTGCAATTCAAGTTTTTCTATTCTAACAACTATTCTGGTTTTAGCTTTTGACCTGAAAGCTTATAAGGCTGCTAAAACATTCTTTAGATGTTCAGCATGTAAATGACTACATTATGAGAAAGAGTTGATCAAACAGAAAATCACAGTTCCCCGTTTCCAAAACATATAATTTACTAGAACTAAAATGTAATGATTTAATGATAGATTAACAAAAACCTGAAGAATGCTAGATAAGATTTTATATACCAGAAATGAAGATATCAATCAAACACAGGACATATGTTCATCCAATTCAAACTGCAAAGATTCGCAGCAAGTATATATATATATAATCAGATTGTTGTTTCCATAACACAGATCAAAACATGCAACAGAAAATAAATCCTTATACAGCCAACTCATAAAATCTGAGAGTACTATTTCAAAGAAAACTTCTTCCAGGAAAAAATACTAAGTCTACCTTTCAAAATTTTCTAACCCCTGCTTCTACGAAAACTAAGCTATTTAAAGTTTGAGCAAAGTTGAGAGGTCTCCCGAAAAACCCGACCTCTCGGTTAAACAATTAAAACAGCTTAAAGAGTTAAAAGGACACCTGGCCCCATGAGTTTTAAAACATGAAACTGAAAAGATTAAATGTCAATCTCCGCATCTTTATCGGAGGCGCATTCCTCTTCTCTGGTGATATTCTCTCCTTCCGCTACAGTCTACTTTGTCATCTCCAGCTACTTATGTGCCTGCAGTAGTTCCTTGGCGTGCGGCATGTGTGGTACCCTCAAGTTCACGATCCTAAACATTGCGGCTTCTTTGGTCCACTTTACTTTCCTGACTTTCTCGACGGTTAAAGGGAACTAGTCCACACCAAGATAGAACATTGATTCGACTCGGGCAACCTGAGTTAAGTCTGAGGGTTTAGGGTTTAGTTTGTCCTTAAGTTTCTTCATGGTGTTTTCAAACACAGCAAGGGCTATTTTCTATTCCTATTCTCCCATAGCTGTTGTATATGTATGAGCAAAGTTTATCACCTTAAGTTCAACGATCATAGCCTTTTGTAACTACTTGATCTCATGCTCACTGTCCTTGTTCTCGGAAATACTACTTCTAACAGTGCTCAAATGCCAACTTATATTTTTCCTGAGAACAAAGAAGGTAGAGTCATCTTGTACTTTGACACCTTGATCTGTGTAGAACTTTACATAGCCATACTTTTCAATTTCAAGAAACTTGGACATGGTGGCAAACCATTTTTCTTCATCCCTCTCCCATACCTATCTTTGAGATTGTAGTTCTCCTATCAAAATTTATGTATCATGCAGAACCTCATGCACATCTTTTAAATACTTAGAACCACTCTTAAGGATTTCACAAATCCACTCCTCCATAGAAACTGCTAGAGCACGTCCCTTTTGAACTTGGTTGAGAAAATTCTTGCTTTCAGCTGATTCTGGGTCAAAGACTTGGGGAGATTGAACTAAGGGAGTGGCATCAAAGCTACAGAAGGTGTTAATAAATTGTGACAGAGTCACTATAGTTTGTTTCAATTCCTTCTTTTCTTTTCCATCTTGCCAAGAAGAGTTCAGCATTTGTTGTGCAGTCTCTTTGAATAAGTTATTTTTGCCAGCCCTGTCCATGTTTCCCAACTCTACTTTGGTAATCTCAAATCTTCAGCTTTAACCTCCTGTTCATCTTAATTACCTTCCTTAGGTTTGTAAGTGGCAACTTCAGCGGTCCATTTTCCAGTTTTCTCATCAGTAAACATGCGAGTCGTGCTCTTAACCTTTTTTGTCTTTGGAGTCTTTTGAACATATTTACTTACAATATCTTTAACAGGAATTGAAGCAGGAACTAAATTGTGCTTTTTGCTTACAGTAGATAATGGCCAGGGAAGTGAAACTCCAGAACTCAAGGACTGTTCGGGTGTCTTCATTGGCATGGATATCACTTCCAATGTAGCATCATCTAGGTCGAAGAGGTCCTTTCCTATTTGTTCATTTTTTGATATATGGAAACTGATATCTTCCATTTTATCATCATCCAGGTTTACCATCAGAGGTTCTATCTGAGCCATATATTTCTTTGTCCTTGACTTGGTTCTAGATCTTGTTACCCTTTGTGGTAAAATAGTTGGGAGAGAATCAGTTACAATCTTCTTCTTTGAGTTCCTGACTCAAGATTTCTCAGAAGCCCCTGCAGTTCCAATATGTGGAGGTGAATTAGAAATAGAAATAGAAGGATCTAAAGGAGAAAATGCAACTTCTTCTTTTTCTACTCTAACTCCTTTGCTCTTCTTTCTTCTCTGTAGCCACTCATTGGTTAAGCGAATCACATGTGAAGTTCTCTCCTCAATGTCATCTTCTTCATTTTTAGACCAGTCAACAATCACTTCATTTTTCTCAATAGATTTTTTGTAATTAGGATCAAACATATCTGACCCATCATCAGTGACTCCCTCTACATTTATCTGTAACCTCATGGACTGAATTTGTGAAACACACAAACGACTATGTTCTCTTTCTTCTACCTGTGACTCATCTTTGCAATCCTCCCAGAAATCTTCTAGGTGAGGGACGAGAAACATATGTGCCCTAAGGCCCAGGACTCCACTAGCATAATTCTTATTGTCAAACCCCACCCGTTCTGCATAAAATTTGAAGCCCAAATGATGGATACCACACCCAATGCTAAAAGCATCCGCCATGGTATTACATGATAGTCTTCCTAAAGAAATAGGAAAAACTTTTATCCATTCATCTTCAGGTAAAAATCTTTTCAAAACTGTTGATAACTGCCAGCAAATTTTAGCCAATACAAAACATTCAAGGGTGTACCTAGGAAGCCTTAACGGTTGATCTTCGAAACCCCCAACCCTGATATAGGTAAATTTTGGGAATTGAATGTAGTAGCTCCCATACTTGGTTATCAAAGTCTGAGCTTCAGGACTGATTCTTTTACCTAGTGTACTAACTAGTTCATAACACAGTTTACCCAGAAAGGTATCATGGACTTTTTTTATAATCTTCAATAGCTTTATTTTTCTCCAAAAGGGGATAGAATTCATACACACTCATATTTTCAACCAAGGGTTCATGAGGGAGACCGAGCCAGGATCTGCTACATGCAAGATAGTAAATGAGATATGAGGACATAAAGAAGTCACTCCCTGTTAACTTGGATGCATTAAGCTGTTCCCTTAGAGAGCTTGCGATTAACTCAGCCTAATCAAGAGTTTGGGTCCCATCCAAGATAATCTGGACATAAAAGTACATCCAGTCGGCAAATAAAAAGGCAACCTGAGAACCACTGACCCGGTGTAACATGACTATGAGGTCATTGATGTATGGACAAACATGGGTCCTATTAAACTTCTTTGGGAGGCGGGAACCACCCCTCTGAGGATTCAGTAACCAATTTCCAGCCATAGAGGTGCGGTTTGCATCTCTATTTTCATTAAATTTTACAATAGATTGGGCTGGCGAGAAGGCGAAGAAATCCTTTTCTGGTATTTGTAGGGCTTGAGCAACTAACTCCCTCTTAATGGGTATCAGAACAGAGCCGTCTTTCTTCTTTATAGATTCAATCCTCGCATCATAACATTGAATACACTTAAAAATGAGCTCAGGACAGGTAATAGTGGGAGGAAATGTGGCTGCAGAACATAAATCACTATGTAGAATTTCTAGAGCTGGTGTGTCATCTAAAAAATTCAAGAGCTAGGAAGGTAGGTTTTCAATGTCATACCCTTCTAAATCAGTGTCTGTAATTGTAGGACCATCACACACCAGACTGGAAGAATTCCCAAACAAATGAAAAACTGACTTCATTTTCGTTGTAAATAAACCCCAACCCTTCACAGCTGATCATAAATCTTTATAAAAAGAACAAGGACCATAGCCAACTCACCTCTGAATTGTAGACACCCCTGAGTACAAAGCTTTGCCAAGACTACCTCCGTGCACCATCTCTTGAAGAAAACTCACACTTTTGTAATAAGATGAACACAGAATTAAGCTTAAGTATACCTTTAGGGTACCTGAATTTATTACAAATCCTTGCCATTAATGCCGCGTATTTGATTTGACATTTAAATCAAGAGACCGTAATCATTATTTAAACAAGTCCCGAGGCCATCACTTCTAATTATGGTTGCACAAACCAAGGAGGTACTTCATTAAGTCTGTTATGTGCTAGCATTTAATTCCCTTTGTTGTGGGTCCCAACACACCGCTAGCTTTAGAAACTCATGCTCTGGCTGACGTCACTGAACTCTCTTGAACATACATGAACCAAGTTCTCTGGAGTTCTCAACCATTCTTTGTTGTTCAAGACTTTTTACTGTCGGCAAACTTTAGGCAAAATTCCATACCCAGAATCATTAAGTTGAAACTTCTTATGATTCAAATTGCCTTATGTTTTATCCCCTTTCTGGTGTTATCAAAGAAAACAACCGATCACCTGCAAAAGTGCAAACTTAATCAAAATGTTAAAAAAAATGCGAACATCTTTGAACCTAAGGGAACACAGTTCTACACTATTCGCCGGTGTTCAGGGGTGTTCGAGACCATTCTAAGTCTGAAACGTTAAGTGACTGAGAAGACAAAAGCAACGAATGAACTAATTACAAAGATCAAAGGGAAGTCTGTGAGAGACATATTTTGACACAGAGACAATTCTGAGGACACACATTTGCTTAAGAAAAACCAAGGGTCAAGACAGAAACTGGGACTAACACATATATACCATGTTGACTCACAACCCATGAGGTGTTGCTTGATAACACATTTGACATCATACCTTTTGCTCCATTTTGGTCTTGATTTACTCATTGCATGCACATGTTTCCTGAGTGCCCATGTTCTGTAGCATAGTTCATTTTAGAAGTGTATGGCTTGACTATGCATATGCATAATTGTAGATGAGGATCAATAATAGGGTGCCAGGCATTGCTTAGATCTTTTGGATCTAACCCCATCTTTTCCTTCCTTGCAAGTTTTGGATCATACAAGAGCATACTGGATTGAACCCCAGGTCAACACTTCATTACTTCAAGAAATGTCAGGTACCTTCATTATTTATGTTTATCTACTTATGTATGCTTGCATTCATTCATATTCTTTTGAAAGTTGGCTATTAGTGACCAGATATGACCATTCTTGATGTTTTTGGGTCATTTGATGAAAATATGTAAAAGTTTCTTAAAAGTTTTTATTTTTTATTTCAATTTTTAAAATCATAAAATGAATAAAATTTAAAGATAACAAATTAAGATAATCTTTATCTTTACTTTTTAAAAAAACATAAAGCTCATAAAGCATGGTAAAAGAGGGTCCTAATTGTGGTAAAATGGGAAAGTTGCCACCTTGCATTGCTCTTCATATGGCAGCTGCTAAGGAACTATGTTATAAAATTTCAAGGCATGAAATTTTATACTTTTTGACATCATAATTTTTTCTCCTTAGCATTGACTTTACAATGTGGGGGAGTTGAAGAAAATATATGTACAGTTATAAAATTCCATGCCTTGAAATTTGGCATGAAATTTTATAACATAGTTCCTTAGCATTTGATCTTTATATGGTAGCCATGACTTGAGTTAGGCATTCGAGCTTTGTCTTCTCATTAACTCAATTTCATTTTGATGGCATTTGTTGATTTAATGGAAAAATATGAATGTTAATACTGACATTGTTTACATCTTTACATTTGGAATGCTCGATGACCCGCGAGCTTTGAAAGCTAGGGCATCATTGCTATTACCTTCAAGACATTGTGTGAAGTGTTTGATCTCTCTTTATTTATTTTTCTATTGATATTCACTGAGTGGTACTCCCTATTTATGATCATTTCATAAGGAAATGTCTTGATGGCTCGCGGGCTACAAGCTAGGGCATCATGCATTGTTTATGAGCTCACTATTTGAGCACCTCATGTCCCTATTTGATTGGTCGATGATCTGTTTGTTATATTGATGCTATTAGATCAAATAGGGACATCATTAATAAAATAAGGACATCAGTAATAAAATAATACACTTACTATTTTGAATTTGAGCTTAGGCATCATGCAATGTTATTGCTGTCAAAACAGTAAGTGTATTAATGTATGATCTAATAGCAGCAACTTCATTGATCATTACGTTTCACTCCTCCATCATTATAGAAGAGATAACTACCTACAACTATATTTCATAATTCCTCCTTTGAAGTCATAGGTATTACAATATGAATTCACATGTCTTTAATTATGATACACTTTTGAAAAGCTTGTCATACTATATATATATATATAGTCAAGTAATAAAATCTTATAAAAAAACATACATTGTGTGAAGTGTTTGATCTCTCTTTATTTTCTTTTCTATTGATATTCACTATGTGGTACTCCTGTTTATGATCATTTCATGAGGAAATGTATTGATGGCTCACAGGCTGCAAGCTAGGGCATCATTCATTGTTTATGAGCTCACTGTTTGAGCACCTAATGCCCCTATTTGATTGGTCGATGTTATGTTTATTATATTGATGCTATCAAAATAGAATGGCAGTGGTGATTCAATGTATCTACAACCTCAACAATATGGCGACATCGATTCAATAACAAAAAATACTATAACTATAACTAAAATATTACACAGTGGCATTCAGATTAAGTACAATATGAATTCACATGCCTTTAATTATGATACACTTTTGAAAAGCTTGTCATAATATATATATATATATATATATATATATATATATATATATATATAGTCAAGTAATAAAATCTTATAAAACAACATACATTGTGTGAAGTGTTTGATCTCTCTTTATTTGTTTTTCTATTGATATTCGCTATGTGGTACTCCCATTTATGATCATTTCATGAGGAAATATCTTGATGGCTCGCGGGATGCAAGCTAGGGCATCATGCATTGTTATGAGCTCACTGTTTGAGCACCTAATGTCTCTATTTGATTGGCTTGTGCTATGTTTGTTATATTGATGCTATTAGATCAAATAGGGACATCAGTAATAAAATAGGAACATCGGTAATAAAATAATACACTTACTATTTTGAATTTTAGCTCAGGTATCATGCAATGTTATTGTTGTCATTGCATGCTTGTTGTTGTTGTGCACCATAACATCAACAAAAATGCAATGTTATGAAATTTTGGGATTAAATTGGTGAGTTTGTATAGTTTCTCCATTTTAAACTAACCTATGACTTCAAAGGAGGAATTATGAAATATAGTTATAGGTAGTTATCTCTTCTATAATGATGGAGGAGTGAAAGGTAATGATCAATGAGGTTGCTACTATTAGATCATACATTAATACACTTAATATTTTGAATTTGAGCTCAGACATCATGCAATGTTATTTTTGTCATTGCATGCTTGCTGTTGTTGTGCACCATATATTATTTTATACACTGTTTATTTCATTGAGACTGTGAGCTTGACATTTGTAATGTATTTTTTGTTATTGGATCAATGCTACCATGTTGTTGAGGCTGTAGATGCATTAATACACTTACTATTTTGAATTTGATCTTGGGCATCATATATTATTTTATACACTGTTTATTTCATTGAGACCGTGAGCTTGGCATTTGTAATGTATTTCCTGTTATTGGATTAATATTGCCATGTTGTTGAGGTTGTAGATGTCCTTTTACTGATCTTGTATAAACAACATATATACCATGTTGACTCACAACCCATGAGGTGTTTCTTGATAACACATTTGACATCATACTTTTTGCTCCATTTTGGTCTTGATTTACTCATTGCATGCATATGTTTCCCGAGTGCACTTGTTTTGTAGCATAGTTCATTTTAGAAGTGTATGGCTTGACTATGCACATGCATAATTATAGATGAGGATCAATAATAGGGTGCCAGGCATTACTTAGATCCTTTGGATCTAACCCCATCTTTTCCTTCCTTGCAGGTTTTGCATCATACAAGAGCATACTGGATTGAACCCTGGGTCAACACTTCATTACTTTAGGCAATGTTTGGTACCTTCATTATTTATGTTCATCCACTTATGTATGTTTGAATTCATTCATATTCTTCTGAAAGTTGGCTATTGGTGACCATATAGGACCATTCTTGATGTTTTTGGGTCATTTGATGAAAAGATGTAAATAGGGACATCAATAATAAAATAGGAATATCTTAATCTTTATGAGCTCAAATTCAAAATAGTAAGTGTATTATTTTATTACTGATGTCCCTATTTGATCTAATAGCATCAATATAACAAATAGAGCACCAACCAATCAAATAGGGACATAAGGTGCTCAAACAGTGAGCTCATAAAAAAAAATAGTCTTAATAAAATCTTATAAAATAACATATATTGTGTGAAGTGTTTGATCTCTCTTTCTTTGTTTTGGTATTGATATTCACTATGTGGTACTCCCCGTTTATGATCATTTCATAAGGAAATATCTTAATGGCTCACGAGCTGCAAGCTAGGGCATCATACATTGTTTATGAGCTCATTGTTTAATATTGGCATTGTTTACATCTTTTCATTTGAAATGCTTGATGACCCGTGAGCTTTGAGAGCTAGGGCATCATTTCTATTACCTTCAAGGCATTGTGTGAAGTGTTTAATCTTTCTTTATTTATTTTTTTGTTGATATTCACTATGTGGTACTCCCCATTTATGATCATTTCATGAGGAAATGTCTTGATGGCTTGCGGGCTAAAAGCTAGGGCATTATGCATTGTTTATGAGCTCACTGTTTGAGCACCTCATGTCCCTATTTGATTGGCTGGTAATCAAATAGTGAGCTCATAAACAATGCATGATGCTTGAGCTCAAATTCAAAACAGTAAGTGTATTATTTTATTAAGACTAAATATATTGTTTTATTAAAATTTTATTAAGACAAAGTATTTTGGGTTAGTTCTATGTTGTTTTATAAGATTTTATTAAGACTAAATATATCATGTAAACTCATAATTATACTTGATACTTGATATATATATATATATATATATATATATATATATATATATATATATATATATATATATATATATATATATATATATATATATATATATATATATATATATATATATATATATATATATATATATATATATATATATATATATATACTTCAAAAGAAGAATTATGAAATATAGTTGTAGGTAGTTATCTCTTCTATAATGATGGAGGAGTGAAAGGTAATGATCAATGAGGTTGTTGTTATTAGATCATACATTAATACACTTACTGTTTTGAATTTGAGCTCGGGCATCATGCAATGTTATTGTTGTCATTGCATGCTTGCTGATGTCGTGCACCATATATTGTTTTATACACTGTTTATTTCATTGAGATTACATTACATTCAAATCAATTACATTCAAATCCTTCATTTAGGTGTCATCTAGGTCACTGATCTCGATTACAATCTGAGAACATCAATCTCGCACCTATTAGAAGGTAGTAAATCGCTTGGTTAGATTAGATTTCAATTTTGCACGATTTTGATTATAGCTAACCTCTAATGTTTTACTGAGTGTTGTGTCTACAGATCAGGTACAATTTTCACACATGCCATTTCTGGCACCCACCGTGGGGCCCTAAAATGGGTTTCCAATTCAATTCTATCAATTTCTATCTTTTTCTTCTCGAGATTTGTGCAAAACTGTGATTTTTAATTTTTGTCCGTACATCTGTTGTACGAGTTTCTAACAAATGTCGTATGGGAGCATACCCACTATCGTATGATACTAGACCCACTATCGTACGACAGTCTATCAGATCGAGACTCATTTCATCACATACCCACTGTCGTTTGAGAGCTCAACTATCGTATGGTAGCATACCCAGTGTTGTACGAGTTTCTGGACTGTCGTCTGGGAGCATACCAACTGTCGTACGAGTTTTGGTACCAGATTTCAATTGTCGTTTCATTTTTGCAGATAGTTTGTCAGATTTGATTTTCGGATTTTGACTGACAGCTAACCCTAACAATTGAAATTTACTATTTCTGATTGATTTCTGCTGATTTTGATTGGGAAAAGTGCAAGCATTGCTAAAAATCAGGTAAAATCTACTAAGCGCGTTGTGAGGATCACGAGGTATTCTCCTTGTTCTGAAAACATTTCGATTTGGACTTAAAATAAATCTCTCACGTGTCAAGCTTGTGTGCATCTTTTCATGCTTTTGATCTATTTCTACACACTTGCATAATTTGATACTAGGTTGTGATCCCTTAAGGATTCATTAAGCAGTCTTAGAATACTTGTGATTGATATTGATTGTTATCTTGGGTTATTGGACTCGCTAATCCGCCGGCCCCTCATTTCCACCCCGTGGTTGCAATCTTAGCACCATAAAGGGGAGGGGTCAACAGGACAAAAGCATTAAGTGTTCCACTTGGCAACCCTTTTGTGCTTTTAGAAACTCACTTGTTTTCAAAGTTGTGGACTCATTTTCAGCTTGTGTGAGGTGTTAAGTGTTCCACCTTGTGGACTCATCTCATATTTTCTTTAAGCGTTAAGTGTTCCTCTTTCTGCTTTTTGGGTACTTTTGGTAGATTTGCTTTCAGGAATATATCTGTGCTCACATAGTAATTAGGCCCTATGAACACTATTTGTGATTCTTGAGAGATTGGATTCCTAGAGAAATCTTTCTTGACTATAGAATCCTTGTAGGTAGGGAGGATACTTAGTGTGTTTCACATTCAACTTGGTTAGTGCATCTTCTCTTATTGATCGATAGATTCTCTCTCTGAAGAGGTTGATAGATCATGTAGGGTTGATATCACGAGCTTTGGTGAATCAAAATTGGTTAGTGCATCTTCTCTTATTGATTGATACATTCTCTCCCCGGAGAGGTTGATAGATCACGTGGAGTTGACATCACAGACCTTGGTGGAACAAAACTTTGTCTTAGCGTGTCGGATTAATCTGCTTGCTTTGTTTGGGTTAAAAGTGAAAAGGTGTCAAAAACCTTGGATCTGGAGCCAAGTCCCCTTGTGGTATAAATCTGTGAGTCACCTTTAGAGAGGGTTAACCGTAGCGGACAATCCCTTCACAGGGCAAACTGTGTTGACAGAACCTCAAGCGGTAATAGCCATTTTTGCCATGGTAGTGACAGCCGCTATATAAATGTCCTTGTGGAAGAAATCTCCACGGGTATGGTTCATTGTTGGGTTATCAGATCTCCCTAGCAGCTCTTGAAGATTAAGTTCTCGGACTGTGTCAAAACCCTGGTGCACCAGGATTGGAGTTCACCCCTTTGAATCATAAAATTTGCAGAGTCAAACCATTACTAAAAACCCTAGAGAGGCCAATTTTTCATTCTCAGGTACATGTGTGTTATTGCAAAACTTTTCAGAACATACACAATTAGTACTCTTAGGGATTAGCACAATTCGGTCACTTGATTGTTCATGCGCAAGGTTGCTTTTGCCCTTGTTCATTATTTTTAGACGTGCTTGGAATCACTTGCTTGTTGTTCTGCGTGCTTGTTTATCTACTTGGCTATTAAAAATGATTAAATCTGGTATAACCTTCAAAATCTGGACAGTACAATTTGCAAACAATCCAAAACTGAAGACCTTAAATTTTGCAAAAATTGACGTAAAATCTTTTCTAGAGTCAAAAGTCATTTCAGGAAGTCAAAAGTCGTATGAGTTTTGTCAAGTGTCATTTCAATATTGCCCATCTGTCGTACGATTGAGAACCCAGTGTCATACGTTTTCAAACCAGCAAATTCAAAAAAGTCGAAACCTTGTTAGCAACTGTCGTATGAGTTTTGTCAACTGTCGTTTCATTGCTACCCAATTGTCGTACGAGTTTAGAAATTGTCGTTTCATAGACTACCCAGTGTCGTACGAGTCTGCATAGTGTCATTTGGAAAAATTTGAGAGAGTTGTTAGAAATTGTCAAATTGCAAGATATCCAATGGTTCCAGCCTAGTTCCATAATCTTTCAAAAATATCATTGTGTCAGGAACAGAGCAGTAGCTATTGAGCATTCTACCATTTTTTGAGATTGATCTTTTGAATCCGATCTAACCTTCTATTTGATCAATTTGAGTCCTTTTTATCTCGTGTCAAAACCTTGTCATAACTATCAATCTTCAATCAATCAATCTTCAAAAATAGACTAAGTGTTGAGAACTCGTGTCCGCTATCTTTTGGGCGATCTATCCCATACATCTAGGGCATAGTATCCTTCACCCATGTCTCATCAGATCTTCAAAACAATCATAATCTTGACAAGGTTGCGTCATCCAATTTTCTCAAATCAAATAGATCTTCAGTTGTCTTCGTCCTTTTCTTCCATTTCATTCAAAGTTAATGGTGGAGACCAGAGCTTCTTCACACAAGAAATCAGAAGAAACATCTTAGAATTTACTTTTGACCAATACCTTGGGTCCAACTCTTGAACAACTCATCAAGTCAGGTATCTACAAAGACGATGGTCTCGGTAACTTTCGATTGAAAACTGGTTACATACCTCCTCTATCAACTCACAGAGGTAATCAGCAAACTCCTCCTCAATCTGTTCCAGGGAGCCCAAAAACTCCTACCATGTCTCAAGTAGGGACAAACCATGGTTCTCTAGGAGGAGGATCTCAAGGACCCCATTCTCAACATAATGCCAACCAAGAACCTACACCCTCTGAAATCCATCGATGTCAGAATGATGATGAATTCAAGAGAATGATGAGGCATTTCTTGAAAGTGGATAGAGAGGCATACTTTTTGCAATTAGCCCAAGAAGGAGCTAAACTTCCTCCTCACTTCAATGTCAAAGATATCATCATGCATGAGGAAGAAACTTCGATGACGGCCATAATGAACCAGCTGCATGCTATGCAGGTCAAAATGAATAAAATTGAGAAAGAGAAAGAACCCAAGCAATTCTCCATGGAGGCCCTTTGTCCTTTCCCTTTTGACAAAGACTTGTATATGCCTCCATTCCCAAAAAGAGTGGAGATGCCAAAGTACGACAAATATGACGGACACTCTGATCCTCAAGATCATGTCAGAGAGTTCTGTATGCAATCCATGGAATTCATGCATGAACCGACTTATCTGATGTGTCTTTTTCCTAGATCCTTGGGAGGAGCATCCATTCAATAGTTTTCGAGATTACCTTCTACGATCAAAACTTTTGAGGAATTGATTAAATTGTTTTATCAACAATATTCCTACAATATTCAACATCCGATTACCATGATCGATATCTGTAACCTCAAGCAATATCTAGGGGAATCATTCCTAACTTTCCTCAAGAGGTGGAGAAAGAAGTTCTCTCTATATGCTAGACCAATTCCCAAAATGGAGAAACTTGAAATCTTTATCAATAACCTTGTTCTAGAGCTCAACTATCCATTACAAATGCAAGATCATGTATCTTTTGATAAAATGGTGGATAATGCAATCAAGATTGAGAAAGTACTTGTCAAGAAAGGAGAAATCACACTTCAAAAGGACAAGTCTGAATCAGGATCTAGCTCAAAAGATAAAAACAAGAGCTGGAATAGAAACAAAGGTATCATCTCTGATGGTGTTGTTGACACTATCCGCACCCCCTCAAAGGCACCGACCTACAATCTCACCCTTGGCACCAAAGCCATTCAAGCTTCAGAGCAAAAATCTGCTGAACCATCTCCAAAGAAGCCATTCAAATGATGGGATAATAAACGAAAGTTTACTCCCCTGGGAGAATCTTTGGAATCTGCCATGAGAACCCTGATAGCTGATAACATCATCTCTTTACCACCAATCCAAAACCCTGATCCGGATCCAAAACCATATTGGTGGAAAGATAATGAATTTTGTGCTTTCCATCAGACTAAAGGCCACAAAACTAATGGATGCTTCCACTTGAAGCATACCATTCAAGACTTGCTAGATCAAGGGGACATCACGATCAATAATCCTACCAGCAATAATGATCACACAGCATTTACAGAACCATTTCCACAACATGGCAAGGGAGTTTCCACTTCTCAGCCTAACATGGGGGCAAAAGTCAACTATGCCTACCCTGGAAACAATGTTGTCATCAATATGGTTGAACCATGTCTCTCTGAGAGCTGCAATGTCATCACGATTGTACGAAGAGACAGAAATCATTCCTCAACTAATGCGGTTACCAGATCACAAGCTCAGGCTCATCTGAAAGGACAAACACCAAGTTCATCTAATGTCCCTAAGATACCTTTCAATCTCACATCTGCTTCTAAACAGAAGGCTGCCTTGAAATCTTCTAATCCAAAGGATACAAGACCTGCATCTTACAACATCGTCCAACAACTCCAGCATACCAATGCCAAAATCTATATGTTTGAGTTACTTCGAATATCCCCAGCTCACAGAGATGTCCTAGACAAAGCTTTGCTCGGCTCTAATGTTCCTGACAACCTAGATCTAGACAGGTTCCAAACTATGGTTGGTCATCTAATGTCTCCGCAATATATCTCCTTTTCAGAGGAAGATGACAAATCTTTGAGTCACCCACATAATCAGCCCTTACACATAGAAGTCTTGATCCAGAACCGTCGAGTCAAACGTGTGTTGATAGATGGGGGTGCAGGCCTCAACATTTGTTCTTACAACTTAATCACATAGCTAGGATTCTCAGAGATGGCTATTGATCCTCGAAAGAAGATCACCATAAAGGCCTATGATGAACAAGAAAGAGCTTCTAAAGGCACCATTGTCTTACCCATCCGAGTGGGTCTGGTCATCAAAGATACCACATGTCAGGTGCTTGATCTACCATTGGCTTACAATATCCTTTTAGGGAGACCCTGGATCCATGAAATGCAAGCCATTCCTTCTACGTACCATCAATGCTTGAAATTTCCCTATGAAGGAGTGGAGGTTACTATCCCAGCAGATCTGAGTACAACTTGCAATACATTGAAGGAAAGTGCCGATAAGCTTGTTCCCAATAACAGAGAATCTTCCATCAAGCAGCTAAATGTTGCTTCTACATCTAAGATGGACGACATTGCTAAAGAGATCAATATCAAAGAAAATGGGATGGGAGAATGCACTATAGAGCTAGTCTTGTCTCTGACATCTCTCCCTATGTCGCCCAAGTCATATGGGAAATCTTTGAAGCAATCTAAATCAGAACCTAAGGAACCTATGGAAGCATACAAAACAAATTTTGTGGTGGAGCAAGTATCCAAACAAGAATTTGAAGAGGATGAAGTTGTGCTTGCATGGCTATACAAAGATGATTCTGAATCCAAAATTGTTCAAACTAGCAAATCTGTAGCACCTACAATCCCTTCTAAGTCGTATGGTCCAGGGAACAAATTGATAGCCAAGATGGGGTATTCCAGTCAAGGACCTCTAGGAATCAGAGGAAAGGGTCTTGTGACACCCATTTCACATATTGGTAGAGCCAACAAAGATACTGGTGGCTTAGGCTTTAAGAAGAAACCCTATCATCTTAAAGGTGGTTGTTCTCCTGTCATAGAACAAATTGCACCAGGAGAACCCCTTCTCAAGAAAGAAGAGACAAAACCCTCAGATGATGATTCAAATAGTTCAAAACTCATCCCCTATGAAAAATTGCCTAAAGAGATCAAAGATCTTCTTGATGATAAAGATGATCCTATCAAAAGAATTAATGTAATAGAAACACAAGAACCTACTGTAGCGCAAGAGATGGTTGCACCACAAGAACCAGCTAATCTCGACGGCAATCAAACTGATCAAGAAGAAGGGGGTAGTTATTCTGACACTGATTCCCATGAATATGAATTCAAGTCAGAGACTGAGGGTAATCCTTCTTGGGGTATTCATCCTGATTTCACACATTTTATAAGATTTCCTAGAGATCCTGAATCAGAAGCTAAGTCAAATGATTATGAATGGGGTGCCCTTCTAGAAGAAGATGAGATTATAACAGAGAAATATATTGATGTTATTCACCAATATGTATCTCAACCCAACATAGGTCTAGAGCGAAACAATGAACTTAACGTGTCTGATCCACCTATGGCTGAAGAGGACTCCCATGATGATGTTGAGCCTATTCACGAATTGAACATTTTGAGCTATAATATCACCTTTTAACTTGAGCGTCGGGTTAGGACCAATGATGACATATCCATGTCTGTGAACACCATATCCCAAGCCTTTCCCGCTTTGACTATCCAACGCCCTGATCTTATCGACCAAACTTCCACAAACCCAAGCCATGGTGTTTACACCTTTCCCAGTGACTATGCCCTTGCTTGTTATCTCAATGCAGTTGAGCCTATGAGAACTTCCATCAGTGAACCGAGTGTCAGCATGACCGAGTCGGACATCAAATATCTTAGTCAAAAAAAGAAAAAGAAAAAGAAAAAGAGTTTTAAGGGTGAAAACCACTTTGTGGCAGTCTCAGAAACTACAAAAGTAAAAATAAAATATGTATCCAAAGGTGAAAACCTCTCTGAGGCACCTAAGGATGAGATATTTGATGTCCTTCTGAGTCATTTATAGGATAGATCTCTAGTTCTAATTGAGCCCACCCAATCCATCAATTTGGGTACAACAGAGGAACCACGATTGGTACATGTAGCACAATCTCTATTAGAAGAAGAGAAATAGAAATTCACTACATTCTTATCAGAAAAAAAGATCAATTTTGCATGGAAATATTCAGATATGCTAGGATTGGATCCCAATCTCATTATGCACCATCTATCCATTGCTCCTGGAGTAAAACCAATCAAGCAAAAATTGAGAAAGATGCATCCTCATGTTACGCTCTTAGTCAAAGCAGAACTAGAAAAACTCCTAAAAGCTGGATTCATCCGTGTCATAGACTATGCTGAGTGGATCTCTAACATTGTACCTGTTTCAAAACCAGATGGTTCAATCAGAGTGTGCACGAACTTTAGAGATGTGAACAGAGCATGCCCTAAGGATGATTTTCCACTACCTAACATTGATATGATAGTGGACATGACTGCGGGCTATGAAATGTATTCCTTAATGGATGGCTTTTCTGGGTACAACCAAATCAAAATTGCTCCAGAAGACCAAGAGAAAACTGCATTCACATGTGCGTGGGGAACCTTCTGTTGGAATGTTATGCCATTCGGACTCAAAAATGTGGGAGCTACATACCAAAGAGCAATGACATCTATTTTTCATGATATGATGCATAGAATAATGGAGGATTATGTTGATGATACTTTAGCAAAATCAATGATCAGAACTAAACATCTAACTGACTTGACCATGATCCTTGACAGAATGGAAAAATTTAGTCTCCGACTAAATCCTAAGAAGTGTGCTTTTGGTGTCACTTCTGGAAAACTCTTGGGATACATAGTCTCAAAGAAAGGTATTGAAGTTGATCCGGCTAAAGTCAAGGCTATCATCGAGATGCAACCTCCCAAGAATATCAGTCAAATGTGAACTTTGCAAGGGAGAGTGCAATCTATCAGGAGATTCATATCATAGTTAGCTGACATATCACAACCTTTCACAAAGACATTACATAAAGGTGTGACCTTTACATGGAATGAAGACTGTGCAAAGAATTTTGATCATATCAAGAATTATCTCTCGAATCCTCCTATCTTGATGCCTCCTATTCATGGGAAGCCATTAATATTATATGTCTCCGCAACAAATACATCACTGGGGGCATTACTAGCACAACATGATGAGAACAAGAAGGAAAGAGCCATCTACTATATCAGCAGAACCTTAGTGACCTATGAGAAGAACTACTCAATGATAGAGAAGGCATGTCTAGCTGTGATCTTTGCATCACAGAAACTGAGACATTACATGTTAGCTCATACCACTCATTTGGTAGCTAAGATTGATCCACTGAAGTACCTACTAAGCAAAGCTGCCCTCACAGGTAGATTAGCTAAATGGGTCATGCTCTTGAGTGAATTTGACATTGAATATGTTGAACGAAAAGCTATCAAAGGACAGGTCATTGCTGATCAATTAGCTGAAGCACCACTGTTTGATAATACACCCATGCAAATGGAATTTCCCGATTCCTCTATCATGCACCTCTCTTCTAGAGAATGGCAGTTATTCTTTGATGGCTCCTACACACAGAATGGATCTAGAGCAGGCATATTGTTCATCACTCCTCAAGGATACTCAATACCAAAAGCATTCAGATTAAAGTTTCCTTGCACAAACAATATTGTAGAATATGAGGCACTTCTCAATGGTATGAAAATGGCAATACAGTGGAGAGTTACCGAGATACACATTCATGGAGACTCACAACTGGTTATCCACCAAGTCAATGATGTGTACCAAACCAAAGATGAAAAGCTCATTCCTTACAAGAAAATGGTAGATGATTTAAAGAAATATTTCATATCTATCACGTTTGAGCAAATACCTAGAACGAAGAATAAGGCTGCCGATGCAATGGCGACATTATCTACTCTCTTACAGCAGCCCGAACATGAACTACGCTATGAGTTCCTGGTGGAAGCCCTATCCTATCCTGCATATGACTCCCCTGAAACCCGCATGATCTGCACTATTGTAGGTTATGATTCATCCCGCTACAAAAATCTGTTCTCCTATCTCCATGACCAAATCATTCCTAATTCTTTTAACCATTTTAAGAAATGAAACCTTATCCGCTCTGCATCCTGATATGTCATCATTGGTAATAACCTGTACAAATGAGGTCTAGATGGTACACTGCTTAGATGTTTAGAACGGGAAGAGTCTCAATGTGCATTAGAGGAAGTCCATGAGGGTATATGTGGGTCACACTCGAACGGTTTAATGTTAGCTCGAAAACTTATTAGGGCTGGGTACTATTGGCCTAAAATGGAGAAAGAGGCTATTAAATTTGCTAAAAATTGTCAATAGTGTCAAGTACATGGCAACTTGATTCATGCTCCAGGGAGAGATCTGATTCCCTTTACTACATAATGGCCTTTTCAACAATGGGCATTTGATCTCGTAGGTGCTATCCATCCGCACTCTTCCAATGGACATACCCATATAATCACAGCTATAGATTATTTTACAAAATGGGTAGAAGTAGTTCCTCTAACACAAGCAACGGGGAAATAGATCTCTATGTTCATCCTGAAATACATCATTTGCAGATATGGGATCCCTCACTCTATAATCATAGATAACAGGGGACAATTCAAAAACAAGGATCTAGATGACTTATGTGCTAAATTCAAGATCACCCAACATTGGTCTTCTATCTACTATCCACAAGGGAATGGACAAGCAGAGGCTTCTAACAAAAATCTATTGAAGATCTTGCACAGAATAGTAAACAAAACTGGCATAGACTGGCATCTCATGATTAATCCAGCTCTATGGGCCTACAGAACAAGTATCAGAACACCTACTGGGGCTACACCATTCGCTTTAGTTTATGGGTCTGAAGCAGTACTACCTATTGAGGTTGAAATCCCATCACTGAGAATCAGAATGCATGGACTTGTCACCGACGATGACTACAGAGTGTCTAGGTTGCAAGAATTGGAACTACTAGATGAGCATAGACAAGCAGCGTATGATCATCTCAGAGTATATCAGAAGAGAATGTCTAGAGGCTACAACAAGAAATTCAGACATAGAGAATTTCAGGTTGGTGATCTAGTGTTGAGAGAAAATCCTAAAAATCAATCACATCGAGAATGCAAGGGGAAGTTCGAACCCAATTGGCTGGGTCCCTTTGTTATCACTGCTACTTTTGGCTCTGGTGCCTATCAACTCTCAACGACTGAAGGAGAACAGCTCCGAGAACCAATCAACATTCTGCATCTAAAAAAATTCTATGCCTAAGGCATTCAGTGCTTGGTAAATGTCTTGAAAAAATCCTAAAAATCAGAAAAAGTCCTGAAAAAATGAACATCTTGGTGAAAACCTAGCAATAGGCACCTTGATGATTCACAAAAAAATCAAAAAATATCAAAAGTACAAAAAAATTAAAAAAAATGAAAAATACAAAAAAAAAAGAAAAAAAAAAGTGCCTTGGTGAAAACCTAGAAACAGGCGCCTTGGTAGCAAAAATAGAATCTTTGCCAAGATGGTGAAAACCCGGCAAATGGGTGCCACTTGTTTCAAAATGCTCCATCTCTCAGTGCAATCTTGGTCTTTCCTAGCTTTCAGTCTTGCTTTAGTTTGTACATATCTCCCGGTTTGTTTCTACATTTTCAGTTTTCAATAAGTCGGTCTGTACACCAACCAGCTCAAGCGTCTGTATCCTATCAATGTTTAACACTTGGGGGCAATCAATGTCATATCCTATGGTCTCCAATGTATCTTAGACGTATCCTATCCAGTCAGAGTCCTTTGAAGCTTCAAGTTGAGTCAGTCTATCTGTCTCGTCTCCAGAAAGGATTTTGCATCTACAACAATCAAACATCAAAACAAACTGAAAACATTCTATGCTTCATGCTTTTATCTCCTTGTATGCTTACTGATTCGCATTGAGATTTTTGCATATTGTGTCCCTTCGATCTCCTCAATGATGTCCTTTACAGGATTTAGAGAGTGATGACTGGGGGCATAATCTTTTCTTGGTTTTCTGCTTGTATGTGAAATCTAATAACTTTGGAAATTCTGGATTGAAATGGTGTCTGACTATAAGAGCCTCTATCTCGAATTGGATGGCCATGCGTACCTCAACCATTGATACCTGGAAAATTCAAGGACGTTTGATCTAACTATTAGCTTTTTAAAGTAAATTCTTTCTCCTACTGTGAAATGCGATCTTGCCTAAGGAGGTGAACGATAAAAGGTCACTACGGGTAATTCACATTGGATTTAGAATGATCTCTTAGCTATTTGATGTGTTTGTAATGCAAGGTGTATTCAGGTCATCACGACGTTTATGTTTTGATGCTTATACAAATTGCTATATCAAAATGGACATGATATTTAGGTCATCCTGGCGTTTGTGCCTTGGTGCTTATATCTAATCTGACATTCCGAAAATAAAATCAATATTCATATATCCATGGTTGTTGACCAGTGGGTGTTGTATTGGTTCTTGAGCGTTACAAATCGATATTCATATGTCCATGGTTTCATAACTAGTGGGCATTGTATTGATTTATCCGGTTACCTAAAAGTTCAATGATGATAACAAATCGACACATGATCAGTGACTAGGTCCTAGGTCTTAGGTTGCATTTCATTTTGCATGTCTCTTTGCATTTTGCATGTTGCATGATCTCATAATGACTAAACGAACTTCAATGCTTAAATAATTCTTCAATCACCTCTTCCAATCTAACAAGAGCTAAATCCCACACGAAGGTTCCTCCAACGAAATAGCAAGTAGAATCCGTTTTCAGGATCAAAATTCAAATCTGAGATCATTCATATTATTAACTTGCATAATCGACCTTCAATCATCACAAAAATCCAGTATTCAACTTAATTGATTATCTAACATCAAACTATCAAAATTTCAACTTGGTCAACTATGGTCAACTCATGGTTTCACCTAGTCAAACTTGGTCTTTTGGGACCTCCAAATGATGCAGAATGCGTTCTCGGATGTATATAACCACTTCTCAAATCAATTAACATGCTTCTAAACTATAATGCTAACTTTTCTTGTCAGATTTCAATTTTAATCCCGAAGGGGGCATGGTATTGCACATCATTCAAAGTCTGTAAATCAAATTCTATCAATCAAGTCTATCAATATCTTTCATCAGTGATCAAGACAACAATCACGTCTAGTCGTTGATTCATCAAAAGTCCTCATTGCTTGGGGCAAATCTATCATCACTTGGGGCATATCAGATTCATCGATCTATATCAATCTGGTATTCTCTTAATCTTGTAATCTGTATTAGCTTTTTGCAACCATCGGTTCATTAGTGTTATTTCCTTGGTTCTTCGACAACTGAAGGGTTCGGATGTGATACCTGCTAGTTCTACTAAGACAATCGAGTCTAGAATCGGTCACTCACTTCTTATCAATCCTAAGGTTCAAAATCAGGCATTTTGACACTTTTTCGCAATCATCGGTTCATTGCTGCTATAGTAAACATTATCTCTGGTCATTCAGGACCTCCTATCTCAATATCTTTCAATCGGTTTCTATCTTGAGATCGGTTTATCTTTTGAATCAGTTTTATATCTTTATCAAACACAGACTATCTTTGAACCACTGCGCTTCGCACAATAATTCAAAGAGGGGCAAAATGTAATACCCAAAAATGGGCTATATGTTCATTAACCTCCTACATCGACAAATCGCAAAATCGACATCAAAGTCCTAACCTAAGGCACATCTGAACATCATCAAATCTAATTGATTATCTTAAATTCTGCATCAAGGAATATTCCTAGTAATATTCTTAATTATCTTAATTATCTTTAATTTAATGATTATTTGGCGATAAATCCAATTTATCCTAAAGTTTGATTAATTGAATATTTTCATATTTAATTAATTAGATTTAATATTTGCCACTTAATTGTGTAATTAAATTTAATTCTATCTATTATTAATTGTATTATTTAATTTTGACAATAAATCTAATATCATATGAATAATTGATTAAATTCTTATTTAATTAATTAAAGCAAATTGTCATTATTTAATAATATAGTTTTTAATAAAAGTTTGATTAAATAATTGATTAACCCATAAATCAATTGTTTTATTTTTAAAAGCAGTTAAGTTGAGCATAAATCACTTTATTTATTTATTAAATCATAAATAAAACATGCACAATCATAAAAGCAGACAACTATCAATTATCAATTAAAGCTAAACTTTATTTTGAGTTAAAACTTAGCTTTTGCATGTTTTTGTGAATTAAACTATCTTTCATGATCAGATAACTCAAAAATCAACCTGAGTTATTTGAGTGATTTATGGCTTTTATCCATGCACCTCCAAAGCCCTGGATTTCTATAAAAACAAGGCTCAGCTCTTCATAATTCATCTCATATTTTTGCACAATCACGCTGGAGAATTGGAATTGAAGAATCAAAGCTCTTGCGAATCGACATCTTTGTGAGATCAATCTTATTTTTTTGCATTCATATTGCATATCATTGTTAGATTAGCATTGCATATCAATTTTCAATAGCATTCATAGCATATCAATTTCATCTAGCATAGATTCATATCAAGTTTTCATTCCTTATTGCATCATAAAATCCAAAAAAAATAGATCAATTGCATTCAAATCCTTCATTTAGGTGTCGTCTAGGTCACTGATCTCGATTACAATCTGAGAACATCAATCTCGCACCTATTAGAAGGCAGTAAATCGCTTGGTTAGATTAGATTTCAATTTTGCACGATTTTGATTATAGCTAACCTCTAATGTTTTACTGAGTGTTGTGTCTACAGATCAGGTACAATTTTCACACACACAGGAATATTAACTAAATATGCTTATTTAATTAAATAAATGACACATGCAATAATTAAATAATGTATAATTATTTAGTTACTTTATAGATGACATAAATGATGAAATATTGATGAGATGATTAATAATTAAGATAATTAATTGATATTACTTGATTATGGAATTAAGGATAAATGATGATCTTTAACTTTAGAATATGGTAGAAAGATACATATTATTTAAATAATAAGGATTATTTAACAATTTAGGAGGAATGTTAGTAGTGTCGTCGCATTTAAGAAATAGGCCATTTTTTACATATCTACAATAGGTAACATTGAAGATGTAAATGATGGCATCTTGGAAGCTAACTTCATCTTTTGAAAAGATGACATATTAAATTGTTGGTCTAAAAGCAGTATACAAAAATTCTTGATCAGAAAGTGATAGGAAGATTTTCTTCATTAAAGGTGAGAAAAAGTTCTACAGTTCACATTCAACATATTGCATAAGTATAATCATATTTATTTATTCACATATTTTATCTAATAACTAAATTAAATATTACTGTATATGTATATGTATGTATGTATATGCAACATATAATGGGAGAAGGGTATAGAAATGGATACAAATGCATATGTAAAGGCTAAAATATGTTGTAAATTGGGACATAAATAGATCTCATCAGATGCATTGGAATCAATAGAAATAAAATTTCCAAAAGAGGCATCAATAGCTTCAAAGCAGTTGTTAAACCAAACCTAGAGTGGGAGGTTGGGAAGGTGAACACAAACTGGTTTCACTGCAAAGGATTCCTTAAGAGGGTTGACATCTAGGTACCAGGGTTTGAGGAGAAGCAAATTGTTCCCCTAATACCATCATTCATAAAGGATGGAATCCTAGTCTAGTTTGTTATAAAACACCACAATGAAAAACCCTATGCATAGGGGTAAACCTCTATATTTTCCTTAAGCATTGGTTGCCATGCCCTCGTGACCCAATTATATAAATATGCTAACTTAGGTCAAAATCCATTGAATTGGATAATCAAGCCATTAGTAGTGTAAAACTATTCTCCATCAAAAACTCATTTTTTTAAGATCCTCGTAAAAGACTAAAATAGGAGAAATAGAAGCCCATTTAATGAGGGTTTTTTGGAAAATAGAAGTTCCTTACAAATTAGAACTAGAACCCCCTTTCACAAGCCAAGAATCCTAGGCTGGAGGTCTAAGCCTAAATCTCTCAATCCCTTGTGCCATGTCATCCCCCCAAAAGGCATAAAAAACATCATTGGTCATTTCCATCCATAAAGAGGAAGCACACACCAATGCTAAAAAGCTTGCAAACCACTAGAAACCCTCATGAACAAAGAAGTAAAACCATGTTGATAGGGACAAGTCGTCAAGGGTGTCTTAGTAATCTTAGGGCATGGTCCAATCTGGAAATAAGAGGCATCACACGCTCCAACCAAATTGAAAACATCATGACCACCACCATCAAAGCCATGCCCACCAATGATGTCATAGGGCTTCTGAGAGTTGTGCGGGAGCAAGGGAGAGGATGCACAAATGCACAAAGGAATAGAAGTTATTTGCATTTTGATTTAATTGTAATTATAATTCAAATATGTTTAAGACATTATAGGAGAGAAATTAATCATATAATAAAATTATTTAATTAAAGGGAAAAAATGATAAAAACTAAATAAATTAAAATGTTTTTTAGTTATGGATAGAAAAGCATAATGAATTGATTAAAACACTATAAATTATTTCTAATTAATAAAAGAAATATTACTTAAATTAAATAATTAAAAATTATTATACAATTATGAATAGAAGAATTTATGAGAAGGTGATGACGTGACAAGATGAAAATGCATTAGTAAATTCTAGATGTTTACATTTTGACGCTATTTAAGAAAATGATTTTTATGACATTGTTTCAAAGAATGGTGATGATAATATGGAAGGATGGATGGATTAGATGACCCCTTGAGATATTAGCCACAAAGTGACTTCGAGTCAAACTCTAAAAAAAAAAGTGACATGCATTCAAAATATGTGTGAATGCAACTAAATGAAATTATATGCAAGTTACCCCATTGATAAATTGTAAGGTGGGACATATAAATGGGTAATGGAACAAACATAAAGTGTGTGGATATGATAAGATATGAAAAATTAATGGATATTATTAGTTTCTACCATAGGCAGGAATACTTATGCATTCATGCAAAAAAACATTTCTATTAATTGCACCAATCATAGCATTGAATTTAAAAATTTGAACAAAAAGTTTATAGTTGACATTTTTTTGCATTTTTTCATAAATTACAAAATTATTTTTTTCTATTAGCTTATAATGTCAATAGTCAGTGCAAAAAATGAATTTCAATTCAAACAATAATAATAATTTTTCTCAATTGTGACTTGGGATATGACATAAAGCTTAACTTTTTTTTGTCATGATACATTGTCATTTTCTAGTCATTTTCTAGTCAAAATTTTTCTTTTCACTGTTGCCTTTATTTCTACCAATCAAATAAATTTATTTTCAATATTTAACTTTCTTCTATAGTTTTCAATCCAATCATTTTTGTGAATTTATACTAGCATGCATGTTTAAATTTTTTTAAATATTATTTTTCTTTTGGTGTGAAGAGACATGACTTTTCAATTGTTAGTTCCTGCCATGGGCAGGAATACTTATGCATTCATGTCTTTTTTTTTATCCTATTAATTCTACCAATCAGCATGTTGAATTTAATATTTTTCAGAAAAAGTATGTAGTCTATATTTATCTTTTATTTTCAATATTTCTATATATATCATTTTGCAAACATGTGATTGGTTCAGAGAGTGAATAGTCACTACTCAAAATCAAAATAATAGATTTTTTTTTTTCAAGTCACATTTATATATGTTATAAAAAATATACATGGAAGTCAAAGTACCCATGCTTATTAAAGAGACCCCCTACCCATTTATTGTACCCACAAAATCTATCCCATAGTCATTTATTTAAAACACCATACCTATTTATTTTTTACTACTATTTTATCTATTAAACATAAAATAATAAAATAAAATGAAAAAAATGAATAAAAGAATAATATTTATTGCAGATGTTTAAGTTTCATACAATATAATATTATTAATGCTAAATTGTACTATTTGCTAGTATGTAACAAATTACACTAAACTTTGGCAATAACTTTTAATGCTAAATAAATATTATACCTAATCTATCTTGGATAATTTGTTGTGCATGTTTCATGGAGATTTAATTTTATTTACTGTCATATTGTTACTTCTGTGATATAATTAACCTACACACAATTGCATAACTTTCTCCTTCTAATTTATAAATTTATGTATCCTTCGCTTCAAGTTTATCATTTCTATTAATTAGCTTCCAACAAATTACATTTAACTTTGGCAGGAACTTTGACGCTTTGCGTCCTTGTTTAATGTGGAATCTAACATAGTGCCAATAAATCTAATAATAGGGCTATTGTCAAAGGTGCATTGAATAATATGAAAGAAAATATTTTCTACATTTTTTGGGTTTCATCATTTTGTCTCTTCAAAGCAGATTATGGGGGATACTTTAATTGTGAAGGGGTATTGGTCAATTTGTTTATTTAATGACGTGTCTAAAAAAATCTGAGTTTTGTAAATGCCATTAAAAAGTTAGAAAATTTAATTTATGAGCATTCAGCTTTCTGGAACATTTCTATTAATTGCACCAATCATAGCATTGATTTTAAAAATTTGAACAAAAAGTCTATAGTTGACATTTTTTTGCATTTTTTCATAAATTACAAAATTCTTTTTTTCTTTTTTTCTATTGGTTTATAATGTCAATAGTCAGTGCAAAAAATGAATTTCAATTGAAATAATAATAATAATTTTTCTTAATTGTGACTTGGGATATGAAATAAAGCTTAACTTTTTTTTGTCATGATGCATTGTCATTTTCTAGTCAAAATTTTCCATTTCACTGTTGCCTTTATTTCTATCAATAAAATAAATTTATTTTCAATATTTAACTTTCTTCTATAGTTTTCAATCCAATCATTTTTGTGAATTTATACTAGCATGTATGTTTAAAACTTTTTAAATATTATTTTTCTTTTGGTGTGAAGAGACATGGCTTTTTAATTTTTTAATGTGGAATCTGACATAGTGCCAATAAATCTAAAAATAGGGCTATTGTCAAAAGTGCATTGAATAATATGAAAGAAAATATTTTTTGCATTTTTTGGGTTTCATCAATGTGTCTCTTCAAAGCAGATTATGGGGGATACTTTAATTGTGAAGGGGTATTGGTCAATTTGTTTATTTAATGACGTGTCTAAAAAAATATGAGTTTTGTAAATGTCACTAAAAAGTTATAAAATTTAATTTATGAACATTCAGCTTTCTGGAACATTTCTATTAATTGCACCAATCATAGCATTGATTTTAAAAATTTGAACAAAAAGTCTATAGTTGACATTTTTTTGCATTTTTTCATAAATTACAAAATTCCTTTTTTCTATTGGCTTATAATGTCAATAGTCAGTGCAAAAAATGAATTTCAATTGAAACAATAATAATATTTTTTCTCAACTGTGACTTGGGATATGACATAAAGCTTAACTTTTTTTTGTCATGATGCATTGTCATTTTCTAGTCATTTTCTAGTCAAAATTTTCCTTTTCACTGTTGCCTTTATTTCTACCAATCAAATAAATTTATTTTCAATATTTAACTTTCTTCTATAGTTTTCAATCCAATCATTTTTGTGAATTTATACTAGCATGTATGTTTAAAACTTTTTAAATGTTATTTTTCTTTTGGTGTGAAGAGACGTGGCTTTTTAATTTTTTAATGTGGAATCTGACATAGTGCCAATAAATCTAATAATAGGGCTATTGTCAAATGTGCATTGAATAATATGAAAGGAAATATTTTCTGCATTTTTTGGGTTTCATCAATTTGTCTCTTCAAAGTAGATTATGGGGGATACTTTAATTGTGAAGGGGTATTGGTCAATTTGTTTATTTAATGATGTGTCTAAAAAAATCTGAGTTTTGTAAATGCCACTAAAAAGTTAGAAAATTTAATTTATGAGCATTTAGCTTTCTGGAACATTTCTATTAATTGCACCAATCATAGCATTGATTTTAAAAATTTCAACAAAAAGTCTATAGTTGACATTTTTTTACATTTTTTCATAAATTACAATTTTTTTTTTCTTTTTTTCTATTGCCTTATAATGTCAATAGTCAGTGCAAAAAATGAATTTCAATTGAAACAATAATAATAATTTTTCTCAACTGTGACTTGGGATATGACATAAAGCTTAACTTTTTTTTGTCATGATGCATTGTCATTTTCTAGTCAAAATTTTCCTTTTTACTGTTGCCTTTATTTCTACCAATAAAATAAATTTATTTTTAATATTTAACTTTCTTCTATAGTTTTCAATCCAATCATTTTTGTGAATTTATACTAGCATATATGTTTAAAACTTTTTAAATATTATTTTTCTTTTGGTGTGAAGAGACATGGCTTTTCAATTTTTTAATGTGGAATCTGACATAGTGCCAATAAATCTAATAATAGGGTTATTGTCAACAATGCATTGAATAATATGAAAGAAAATATTTTTTGCATTTTTTGGGTTTCATCAATTTGTCTCTTCAAAGCAGATTATGGAGGATACTTTAATTGTGAAGGGGTATTGGTCAATTTGTTTATTTAATGACGTGTCTAAAAAAACCCAAGTTTTGTAAATGCCACTAAAAAGTTAGAAAATTTAATTTATGAGCATTTAGCTTTCTAGAACATTCATATTTTTATTATATAATTTAGGTTATTGTGATAGAAGTTGCATGCAAATGAGGTTTTCATTTGATTTCAGAGTCCATATACTGGTGGCATTCAGGAGCAATTTCATATATCGCTCTGTTTAAGGTACGTTGCTGAAAATCTTTGACATATGCATTCCTTGCATTCCTTTTCTCGTTCTATTCATTGAGCATCTTCATATATATATATATGTGTGTGTGTGTGTGTGTGTGTGTGTGTGTGTGTGTGTGTGTGTGTGTATGTATATGTATATGTATATGTATATGTATATCTATATATGTATATATGTATATGTATATATGTATGTATATGTGTGTGTGTGTGTGTGTGTGTATATTGATGTATATTTTTTGTCATGGGATTCTTTAGATTTCTTCACTGCAGATGCATCTTTCTTTTCTAATGTTTCTTCTCTTTCATGCACTGGATATATGATTTCCATGAACTAAAATTGATTATATCTGATTTTCTGAACCTTTTCAAACATTTTTAGTGGTATGGCCATAGGTCTACTATCTTGTTTTCTATGCTAATTTTATTGCTAAAAATTTGAGCAAATTTCAGTAGATCTATTGTTTAAAGATAATTAACCAACATTGAAATGATATAATATGTTCTAGTGAATGAAATCTTTGCTTAATTGGCATTTTTTTATGTTTCTGTAAGAGTTGATTCCTTAATCTATTTTTTAATCCAATGTTGTTGATCTGTTGCAATCCTTAAATGATGTTCAAGATTTGGTATCCCTACTTTTGACATTGAGGTCAATAAAAGGGTGATGAAACAATTGTTGGAGCAATTGATGGAGCTTGTCCAACTGTAGATCTTTGCCTCCAAACCACACTAGTATTATTAGGAAGACTGTCAAATATTGAGACAACTTCAAATCTATTTTCTTTGTATCCTCTCTGTTATCTATCTTCTTAGCATGGTTGTCTACTTTACAGAATGTCTGAGGATGTTACAAATTAGTAATTTTGAAGACATATCCCAACTAGATGGTTTGACAATGGACTATTGATTTAGAGTTGCACCTATCTGATGATCTTAGTTTCGAACAATTATACTGCAAAGCCCCTTCCCCCTTCTCTAGCATAATTACAAAACATAGCAAAGCCTTGGACTCTGTAGTACCCTCTTGAAGGCTCTCAAGCACCAAATGCACAACCAGGGATTGACTAAGTAAGTGATATTGAAGGTTGTCAATTTCTAGTTTTAGATATGATTTTCACAGTTCATCATAATTGTATGACTTTAGTTTTTTTCATTTCAATCACACTACATTATCTATAATTATCGATATTTTAATTGTATAGTTCTTAAAATCTTATTGTTACGTATGTGGTTGATTGTTTTGATTGCATATTTCTTGAAGTCTTTGTGTCAACATGTAATATAGATTTGCTTTTTTATTAAAAGTATAGAATTTCATTATCTATTGCTTTAAAGTTGATAAACAATTAATAATGTTGTTGATGGTTTTAAATGTATAGTTCTGAAAGTCAAAAGACAATTAATAATATTGTTAGTTTTGTTTTTATATGATTATGTTTTATGCTCTTGACTATTTTATTAGATAGTTCTTAAAGTCTTATTTTCTATAAATAACAAAGATTTCATTTTTCTATATTAAGAAATACAAAAATGTCATTGTCCTTAGCCTTATTACCATCATGCATGTGCGAGAGAAGTTCAAACTTCATATATCTATATTAGAAAGCAACTTAGACATATAATTAACCTGTGTACAACAACATAAATGTTTTCTTCTAATTTACAAATTTGTGTATGCTTACCTTAAATTTTACCATTTTTACTAATTAGCTTTCAACAAATTACATTTAACTTAGGCAGGAACTTTGATGCTTTACGTCCTTGTTGAATATGCAATATGGATGAATATGTCTTTTCTTATCTCTTATTTATTCTTTGCATAATTGTCCAACATTTTATAAAGCAAACAACACACAAGAAAAAATGATAAGGAAGAAAGTTGTAACATCAAGATAAAATGATGAAGTAATAACCATGTGAGGTTCCTCAATATCAAGATTGAGTCTTTCACAAGCTTCTTCATAAAAGATATATATATATATATATATATATATATATATATATATATATATATATATAGATAGAAAAGAAAAAGATCATATGCTCAATCCCTCACTATCCAATATAGTATTGAGACAAAGGCTTCCACAAGTTCCTTAGAATGGGTCATAAGAAAAGATCCAAAATCCAAAGATTAAAGATAAAAGATCAACAAAATCAAAGCTCTAATGATCTAGATAAAATGAAAAATCTAAAAGATGAAAATATAAGTCAACAAGCGAAAAAACCAAATGATCAAACAAGCCAAATAACCAATGTGTCTATTGCACTTAACAAAAGGATAAGATCTAAGTTAGATAGATATCATTTACGTAGGAAAGATACATTTGCTAAGGTGAAGATATGAAATAGGGTCTGATATAGAAGAATACATCCTGCCAAGGCCAAGATAGATAGTTATGTGATAGATTAACAAGTAGGTTTGCAAGAGGCCAAGTTAGATCAACATTAATCTTTTCTCATGATTTTTGTGAAAGGTCAAATATTTTTGTATCGTGATATGCATAGTCGTGATCTTTTTTTTGTTCAATTTAAGCTTAATTTTATTATATTTTGTTTTATTAATAAAAAATAGATCCGCTCCCATCACTAAGTCAAGAAGATGCCCTTAGTTAGGTATGAGGTATGGCGAGATAGAATGGATAGATAGATTTATTCTAGTGTACTCATGATTTGAACTAATGAGTTTTTATCTTATTCTTGTAGCTATGATGATGATGGTTTTGAGAGTCTTGTAAATAATAGCTAGATATGAAAGCTACCAGATAAATCAAGATAAAAGATGGGATGGGATACTTAGATAAGATAAAATATATATGAATAAGGATATAGAGAGGATAGTGAAGATCAAGGGAAGAAAGGTGGGATGAAATATACATGATGGAATTTTTTTCTTATGTGTGTGATGAGCCTCATTTATGCATTTTTGTTGTGGGATTTTATGTTGTTGTAGACTTTGTTGTATCTTTATAATTTCATGAACCTTGTGGTTGAATACTTGTTTTAAGTTGACCATGTTGTTGAATTATCTTGCTATATCTTGTGTCCTTTTTGGATAAAACTATGAATACAAATGAATGCAATATAAGTATATTTTCATGGATAAATCATGATTAATTTTATATTTTAAATAATGATAAATATGTTAGGATTTGTGGGTGCTAATCTTGTTGATGTAGCTATTTGAATAAGTCTAAATGATGTTGAGATAGAATAAAGTCATCATAGATATGTGGTAGATGTTTTGAAGAGGTCAGGGACAACAAAGAAACAAGGAGTCAACATTGTTATGGATGACAATCTAGTTGTTGCAACTACATAGAACTTCTTCGATCAGTTAGAAGAACAACTATCTTCTTATTTATTTACCAAATCTAATGTAAGATAAAATATAGGGAAAGTCATAATGTGAAGTAATTATAGAGTGGAATCCTGCCCTATTCCATTCTTCTTATTCCTAATTTCATATTTTTATTTATAGTCACCTTCCTAGATGTAAGGAATTCAGTGAATAAAGTAGTTAGGTGCTTATAGTTTCTATTTTCTATAAATTCACCCAAATTTCCTTAAAATCTAGTTGGTCGAGTTAATGTACTTTTGCATCTTACAGTTCAAGAATTTTTCTAAATAAAGATTAAGTTCAATTTTTCATTATTATCAGTATGAGTGATTAATGCTACTTTGGATGTTTAGTCTTTGAAATTCTAGTTACTTGTTAAGAAGACTCATCCAAGAAGGCCCACTTGGTAAGGATTCTACTCATTTTCTTTATGTAGATTAATCTTAGATGTTTGTACTCTATTTCTAGTAGTTAACAGTTCAATATTACTGTAGCCACAAAATTAGAATTATGAGACTATTCTTGCAGCCAAAGCATAATAGAGTAGTTTTCCTTTTTAATTGGATAAATTAATGTTTCAACATGAGTTATAATTGAGTTCAATCATAACATATTGTAGTTAAGTTATTTACTGTATTTCCCTCATCTTATTCAATTCAATATTTTAATTATTTAAAGATTAGAATTGTATAGCTTTGAAAAGCTCTTTGTGCACAAACTATGCTATCCCATTTCAAGTCAAACGTTCCTAGGTTGATAAGTAAATGAGTTTTAATGGTGGAATTTGATAGCTACCTAGTAAATACATCACATCTCTAAGTTGAGATTTCACACCCAGTTGGCTATCCATTATTAGAAACTAACATTTTGGCATCATTTCCAGGGATAGTGTCAAACTAAGAGTTCTTGGGAGTTATAAGTTTTTATAGTAATTAGTACTTTGTAGAAGCTTTATTTTAAAAAAGTATTACTATAGTTAGGCATGAATCATCATAACCTTACTAAATTTTGTGGAGGCATTCTGGAATTGAGTTAAAATCCACATTCTTAGAGCTAGGAGAATGAATTCTTATGGGAGGTTCCTTCCTAATGAATCCAACCTTGAAAAAATCTAGTTGGTTACAAAGTGTTCCTAATGATGAGGATGAAATGACCCCTTTTTATAATGCATTTGAAAAAGTGAAATTTTTTGACACATATTGAAGATCCTCTTGTTAAACCACCCCTTGAGAATCCTTTCACTCTCATTGTTTACCAAGAAAGAATGGCTGGTCAAAATCCATCTAATCATCCAACCTTCCCATTTCTCATCACTAACCAAAATGAAGTTGATAATCTCAAGAATATTCATGTCTTAGTCCTTCCCAAACTCTATGAGTTGGTAATAAAAGACTTAAACACCTTCTTGTTTGAGTTTGATATCTTATGTAGAAATTATGATTATACTATTGATGCTCACAAGCTCAATTTGTTTCCTACCACATTAAAAGAATATCCTCTAAGATGGTTTATGAGTCTACATAGGAACACTATCAAGATTGTTGGGATGAGATGAAGGAGAAGTTCCTAGAAAAATACAAGGACTATTGTAGAAGCAATGATATCTGTGGAGATGATATTTTTAGGTTGACACAAAAAGAATGTGAGAGCCTAGAAGACTATGTTGAGAGGTTCTTATTCAACTTTAGGAAATATAAGAATAATACACTCAATGAAGACTCTCAAAAAATAAACTTCCTAAGGGGGATTGATGATGACTTTATGGATGTTGGATCTCATGAGAGGAGGAGATATCACCCAATCTATTTGGGAACACATAAGGAAGATTTCTCAAAACTATTCCAGAGCTTCCATGAAGAAGCCTAGAGGCTACAAACCTAGTATCGATAAGACATATTCTTGGGTTTCTATAATGGAGATAATAAATATAGTGAAAGACCTCAAGTATGATATCATCAAAAATATGGCCACACAGTTGGCCACACTTCAAGAAAAGAAGAAATATGATGAAACAAAAGCTATTTTGGTAGAATTTTGTCCTCATTGTAGACAAAAAAGGGACTCTAGATTCAAAGCATTGGATAGTATAAATAGAAAGCACATGCAACTAGAGTTTAGACCAATTTCAAATGATGAGGGCCAAATATTTTATATTTCAAAAAGGTGACCATGGGCTCTAAGACAAGGTATGTCTCTAGATTCTCTATCTTTTAAGGGTCCTTATGCAAATTCATATGTGCCTAATAGTCAATGGAAGCCATCATATCCACCAAACTTTGGTAATTATGCACCATAACCTTGGAACAAACCACAAAATTCTTGGTCAAGCTATCCAACTATTAATCCTCCACCTCAGTGGAAAAAATCTCAAGGAAACTAGCAACCACCTCAAGGTAATTAGCAATAATCACCCCAATGGAGAGGAGAAGAACAATAGACAAACCGACAAACTAGTTACTTGCAACCACTAGCACAACCTAATCAGCTAGTCCATGTGCCTCCTACAAATAAAAATTATAATACACCTAGGACCACTCAATCACTAGCTCAACCTACACCTAATCCAAATAATAAGCCATAATAGAAGGTTTATTCCACTGATACTATTCAATATCTTTAATATGTTGTGGACATAAGGGACATACACTTGAGTTCAGGAGCAAACTTGTTATCATCTACTCCTCCTATGATTACTGAGATTGCTATGGAAGATGGAGAAGATATAACCTCAAATGACCCCCCTTTGCAGTCACATCAACCAAGGAAACCTGAACCAATTCAAAATACTAATCTAGTGCCACTATTTCCACAAAGATTGGAGAACATAGAATCCAAAGTACAACCTACCATTGATTTTATGGATCAACTCAAGCATGTGTATGTCAAGATACACTTGTTTCAAGCTATTAAGGATGTACCTATCTATAGTAAATAAAAAAGGGATGTACGTTTGAAAAAGCCAGGGAGGAAGAAGAGAGATCCACAAATAGTTCATGCAATGGGAACAATAGCATACATACTATTAGGAAAAGTTGTTGTGTCTATAAATGCTAATCCTAGTAGCTCGGTAGTAGGAGTAACTATTAATGGAACCTTAGTTGAGAGTTCCCTCATTAATTTAGGAGCTAACATTAATGTCATGACCAAGGATATAATGCAAAAACTTAATCTTACCCACCTAAGGCCAACTCCTATTGTCCTTTAGTTAGTTGATAATTCTACTGTAAAACTAGATGGAATTATTGAGGATCTTATTGTCACTTTGGAATCATTGGAGTACCCCATTGATTTCATGGTTCTTTCTCTTAAATATACTTTGGGGGGGGGGGGTGTCCTATCATCCTATGGAGACCATAGTTAGCCATAAAAGATGCCTATATAGGATGTAGATTAGGAGATATGACTATCTCCCATGGATATAGCACTAAAAAGATAGCTTTATACCCTCTAGATCAACCACATGGGGAGTGAGATAAGCTTGTTTGTCTAGACTTAGGGGAAGAATAGGAAGGTAAATCCAACTCTTTGGAAACCGTTGTGTTGATTGATATAACTCCCTTAATTCAAATTGAAGATGATGATCAAGTTTTGTCACAAACCATGCAAAGTGAATATGATATAGAGTAAGTGACAAATAATTGTTTTGACTATCCATCATGTACACTACATACATTATTGCGAAATTTTTCTATGTAAACCTATTTTGCAACATCACACTTTCTACACACATTATTAACTCATGAAAGAAAGATGTTAAGAATTAATGAGGCATCGATAGTTGAACTTACCAAGTAGATAAAAGTGTCACTAGGAAGACACTTGAACATTAACAATAAGCTCACTTTGGATTAGCGACAACTCTTAATTTCCCTCTTGCAATCATCTAAAGATGTTTTTTCTTGGGAATATAAAGACATGAAGGGTTTGGATCCAAAAATATTCACACATAAGATATACATCAAGGAAGATAGGAGACTAATCAGACAACCTCAAAGGAGAGTCAACCCTGCATTAAGAGAGAGAGTAAAAGCAGAATAGTAAAAAAATATTGGATGCGGGTTTTATTTACCCACTATTTGATAGCAAGTGGATTCTACCTTGGTAATTGTTCCTAAGAAGGGAGGGAGATGAAGAGTTTTTTGGACTATAGGGAGCTCAATGCATGAACAAAAAAGGACCATTTTCCACTACCCTTCATAGATCAAGTCTTAGATTCTCTGGCAGGAAAGAAGTAGTTTTTTTTTCTTGATGGTTTCAGTGGGTATAATCAAATTAAGATTGCACCAGAGGATCAAGATAATACCACCTTTACATTTCCATGGGGAAACTATGCACACTTTGTTTAGCCATTTGGCTTGTGCAATACACCAAAAATTTTCAAAGGCAAATGATTAGTATTTTCTTAGATATCTCTCATAATTGCATGGAAATTTATATGGACGACTTTACCACCTATGGAGAATCCTTTCAATAAGAATTGAATAATATAAAGATGAAAGGATAAAAATCTTTCATTTAATAGTGAAAAGTGTTTCCTTATGATGTAGGAAGGAGTAGTCCTAGGGCACTATATTTATGTTAAGGGTATTCAAATAGATCTTGCTAAAATTGAAGAAATAAAAAATCTTCCAACACCTAATAAGCATAAGGATGTCAAGAGTTTCCTAGGTCATCCTCATTATCATAGAATATTTATCACGGACTTCATCCAAGTTGTTGAACCATTATATGCATTTCTAACAAAAGATGTAGAATTTCAATGGACACCAACTTGTTATACAACATCTCAAAATCTCAAGGTTGTATCAACTCAAGCTCCTATCCTCAAAGGACATCAATAGAGTCTTCCATTCCACATTCACATAGATGCTTTAGATCATGCAGTGGAAGCAATTCTAGGGAAAAAAAATAAGAAACTATTGAAAATGTTGTCTACTACATCAACAAGAATCTTCAAGGAGTAGAATCAAACTACACTATCACAAAAAAAGGAAATGTTAGCTGTCATCTATGCCTTAAATAAAGTTAGACACTATATTATTGGATATCAGGTATTTTTTCATATTAACCATGCTGCAATCAAATATTTGGTGAATAAACTTGTTGTCTCTAGTAGGATTCCTAGATGGTTACTTTTGATGCAAGAATTTGATATCACTGTAATACAGAAGCCAATGAAAGAAAATGTTGTAGTAGACTTTATGTTTGCCTACTAAACAAAAACTCCTCAACATAAGAAGTTACTTTGTGAATTTTATCTACATAATTATGTCATTCCCTTTGATTCACAATGCAATCCATTGCCATCCATTGGAGATATTCATCTTAGGGCATTCATGTCCTATGTGAAAAATGAGAATAACATAGTTGAACAATATAGATACTATGAGGATATGGAACATATTATTCCCTTACCTCTTTGAGTTGAAGTAGAAGACCTTGATATGATTTTCTATGAGTGGAATAAGTTAATTTGTAATCCTAATTAGATTGCCAAAGTCATGACATTAATGGAAGAGTCTCATAAAGAACTTGAAAAGATGGAGAACACTTTACTTAAGACAAATTTTGGACACCTAGCTCACATTTATAATTGGTTGCCAGATAATTCAAAGAAAGTTGAACCTCATTCTTTGCAAAACTACCATGTTGCACTTCAAAGAGTGGCGACATACATACAATTGAGAATGAACAAACATGAAAAATGGATTCTATTGATCTTATAACCACCATTGTTATGATGGCCTATGCCACATTGGGAAGGTAATACTTTTTATTATGACAACCAGGAAAAACCCTAATGGGAAAACTAGAAGAAATATCAAGGGTTGTGTCTAGAATCCAATTGTAAAGACTAAAGGGAAAACTATAGTAGGAAACTTCAGATTGCTAGCATGGAATGAGAATTAGAATATTCATGTTGGAGAACCATCAGGAGCTTCAGTTGGGGGTAGATGATGAGCCCCATTTATGTCTTTTTGTTACAAACTTTTATGTTGTTCTAGACTTAGTTTTATCTTTTTAAGTTCATGAACCTTGTGGTTGAATACCTATTTTAAGTCATGTTGTTGAACTATCTTGCTATATCTTATTTCCTTGTTGGAAACAAATATGAATACCAATGAATTCAATATAAGTATATTTTCATGGATAGATCATGATTGATGTTGTATTTTAAATAATGATGAATATGTTGGGATATGTAGGTACTAACCTCATTGATACAACTATTTGAATAAGTTCAAATGATGCTAAGATGGAACAAATTTATCATCAATACGTGGTGGATGTTTTGAAAAGACCAAGGAAAATAAAGAAGGAAGGCGGACCAACACTATTGTAAATGACAACCCAATTGTTGTAACTACATAAGACTTCTTTGATCAGTTAGAAGAACAACTATCTTCTTATTTATTTACCATGTATGATATAAGGGAAAATATAGGGAAATATATAATGTGAAGTTATGCTAGAGTAGATTCCTACCTTGCTCCACTCTTCTTGTTCCTAATTTCATGCTTTTAATAAAATACCTCTTCCTAGATGTAAGGAATTGAGTCGTTGAAGTAGCTAGGTGGCTATTCTTTATGTTTTCTATAAATTCTCCTAACTTCCTTAAAAACTAGTTGGTTGAGATAATGTACTTTTGCATCTTATTGTTCAATCATTTTTCTGAATAAAGATTAAGTTCATATTTTCATTATTATGAACATGAGTGAATAATGTTACTATGGCTATTTAGTCTTTGAGATTATAGTTACTTGTTACGAAGAATCCTACAAGGAGGCCCACTTGGTGAGGATTATACTCATTTTATTTCTATAGATTAATCTTAGATGTTTATACTATGTTATTCTAGTAGTTAGTAGTTGATTGTTCCTACAACCACAAAATTATAATTTTGAGTATGTTCCTGCAACCAAAGAAGAACAAAGTAGTTCTCCTTCATAGCTGGATAGATTAATATTTCAACATGACTTGTAGTTGAGTTCATTTGTAGCATATTGTAGTTAAGTTATTTTCTATATTTCTATTATGCTATTAAATTCAATATTTCAATTGTTTAAAGGTTAGAATAGTATAGCTCTGAAAATCTCTTAGTGCACAAACTGTGTTTTCTTATTCCAATTCAAATGTCCTTGGGCTAATAAGTAAATAATTTTTAATGGTGGAATTTGATAGGTTTCCAATAAATACATCATGTATCTAATTTGAGGGGTCATTCCCAATTGTCTATCAATTGTTAGAAACCAAAAGTGTGCATGAAGCTTTTGGATGAACAACTTTAGATTTTAATTTCATTTTTGCTTTGATACGAGTTTCTTAGATAAGGGTGATCATATCTTGTGGAGGCTTAGAATCATGAGGTAAATTAGGGATATCTTGATGTTCATGTGGAATAGGATCATCAAATGAGACAAAAATGATATCTTGATCTTGAGATGAACTATTATTATTGGATGTGATGGAAGGAATTATTTGATTTCTATTAGAAAAAGGATCATGAAATGGAATGCAAGGGACAATTTGATCTTGATTCATCACTTTAGTTTTCCTTATTATGGCCATACACTCAAGAATTTTATATTTAATGAAAGGGAAGCCTTTTACTTGAGCTACAGTGTATTCATATGGAATAAAATAATAAATTGACATTATTGGAGGCACTGCTATTATTAGAGGCATCTTCTTTTACATTGGTTAGGGAGTAGATCCTTGAATTTCAAACAAGATCATTATTCAATGTGGAGGGTCAATTGTAACATCACCATTTTATATGAGGTCTTGGATAAGATACTCAATTTCAAAAAATATGAAGTTGTATGTCCTCTGGTCATATGATAGTTATAAAACTCATTGCATTTATGCTATTGTGGTTTTACTATTATTTATTGATTTATTGCTTTGATTAATATGATCATTTCATATTTAGAAAGTTTTTACAAAGTAGTATCAATGAAATCTCCAAGGATAGCAAATTTTTGCCTAGGGTTTTTATTTTACCTTGGAAAGTTACCTTGTCTAGAAAGTGTAACACCTTGAATATTTGTTGATATGTTTGATAGGGTAGGTGCATTTTGAATAGCGTTTGAGTCCACTACACCATCATTTAAAAAATTCTTTTTCTTAGCCTAAAGGTGAGGTTTATCATTAGATGTAGAAGGGTTGTCTTTGTTATCCTTTTAACTCTTCACTAAACTTTTAGAAACAAGGGCATCTTCAATGTTCATATGCTAATAATCCCATAATGAAGATGTAGGCTTCAAATTATCAACTAAGAAAGATACTCTCCACAAGGGAGTGTTGCAACACGAGCTTGCATAAATATTGAGATAATAAAAATATATAATGTGATATTATACAATGTAAAAGCACCTTAATTGTATAGAAAAGGTGTGATGAGGTATGCATAGGTTCCCTTGATACAAAAATTAAATGCTCAATGCATAATAATAAATTCATTAAACAATCAATATGGTCACACTCAAATGGAAAGGCTATAATGTTGGAGATTCATATTTGGATCACCCAAAGTGACATATATATGGCTTCTATGTTGAGTTGATTAAGTAGCTTATGCGGCTTGTAAGTTGAATATGATGATGGGGATGAGGTACCCCTTATGACCTCCAACATATTATAGAGGAAAAAAATGCTTAAACCTTGAAATATTAAATGACCTATGTGACTAAAGTAAATAATAAGACATGGCCCCATTATAACTAATTTGTAGAATGCTACCTAGGATATAAGGATAACTAACATTATCATAAGTTAACATGTGAATAGGTTACCACTAATGAGTCGATAGGAGATAACCTCATTCACCCTAACATTCAATAGTGATGCCTTTTTATATGATTGCATCAAATGTATTGGAACATTAGATCTTAAAGTGAAAGGTCATTTCTGAATTTAATTTTAGAAGAAAAAAAAATGTTGACAAGTTACTTTTTAGGAATTTGGTAAGACACTTTCTTGATATATTTCTCCATCATTGCAAAAAGGAAGCAAGTTTTTTCCCTTGTTTTATTTTATGTTACAAAAATTAATCATAGAAACTTTATGTTTGATGTAGTGCAATAATTGTTTTTTCCAACTCCATGAAGGGACTTGATCCCATGAGGTAAATGTGAAAACCATTCAATAGTTTTTCCTCCAAAACTTCTTGGAAAGAGGTGCATTAGATAAGTTTCATTGTAAGCAATCTCCATGCAAGCTAGATAAAACTCTCTTACATGCTCATGAGGATGCCTTTTCCTTTATAATTGTAAAAATTAGGAACCTCAAATGTTGAGGAAAAGGTATCATGGATATATATCTATAAAAAAGACAAGGTCACATGTCCTCAAATGAATATCACCTCTTAGTATGTCCCATCTCAAAATATTTCATTTTTTGTTGAAAGCTCGGTATTTGGGATGCCAAGTCACTTAAAAGTATTAATGGAAATGAATCAAGGTTATAAGTAGAAATGAATGGTTGCATTTATGGGATGCTAGTGGAGCCAATAGGTTGACTAGATCTAATGTATGTAGATGTAATAGGTTGACTACAAGTAATAACTAAGCGTAAGTATGAGATGTCATTGTTGGGTTTGTTGGTAAGTTGATATATGAGAGGCCATTGGTAGAATTTTGTGGGTGGGAAGAAATGATGTAGGATGTGGCTTGTTGTGCACAATGGATGAGGATGGAAGGGAGGACACTACATAACTCTCTCATGGAGGGTTCTGTGGAAGGGAAATTCTTATGGATGGAGGAGTGGAAGATGTCATGAGAAATGATGGAATAGGTTTAGGTTGATATAAGATAGTAAAGGTATCAAAATACTAAGGTAACTTGACACCTCTTTGAGCTAGGAACAAAAAATAGTAATTGGGATTTTAATTAAGGACAACACTTTCATACCATTATGATCTTATTCAATTTCTCTTATGTCCTACAATGTTGGCTCTTGTTGCACTTCTTCTCCAAGAGAAAATAACCACGAAGTTGGTTGCTTGTCTTTTGTTGCTTGAATGTTTTGAGAGTTTTATTTGGGAGGAATTTGTGAATTTGTTCCACTCTTCAATTCTCCTTGAATTCCTTCTATATTTTTCTTATGTTGTGATCTTATGGTTGTTATATAAGAATGTGATATATTGAGTATGATTAGATACTTTGATTTTGTAAAGATACATGTTACTTAAAAGTAAAGGTTGATCAAATTTAGATCTCCAAAATGACAAAAATAAAATTTGAATACTCATAAGCCAATATGTCCACCAAAAATAAAAGATAACTCCTCCAATTGTAGACCTATGAGACCAAGAAAAAACCCAGATAAGAGATCCAGCTTGAACTTTATTGAATTTGACTAATGATATGAAAAGCTTCTTAGATCTTGATCTTGTTCTCCATGCTTATTAACATATGCAAATTTTGCTCCAAATTTTCAACTTTTCTTTTAATTATTATTTCTAGTTTGTATATTTTCACATTTCTATGATTTAACAATGTGGAGGTTTGTTTGTTGTTTATTTTTAAAATTTAGAACAAGATTGAAATTGAGCAAAAGTCTAAGTATCAGTGACAATTGAATAGGAAAATATTACAATTTCATAATAATTATGTAGGAAGACTTTGTAATTGTATAGATTCATGTGACATAAGCATAACATGTTAACAAAAGCATAATTTTAGGG